>JADRCC010571969.1:0-12191 GCA_019843855.1 Hylomyscus alleni
CACATAGCACATACCAGTGTGCAGAAACACGGACATAAACTTAGGCAATCACCTGAAAAACAACACACACACACACACACACACACACACACACACACTCAGGCATTCCCAGACCATAGATTATATATTTTAAATTTTCCACATATGTTTTTGGGAATATGTAAGAGTACTAACAGGAAAGTAGTAAATGATAGATGTTGACATATACAAACAAAAATGCTCAACTGCATATGTAAAATATGCTCAATGGCATAAAAATTAGAACATTACCAGTGCCCCATGACTCAGCCTCGCCTGGCATGTTTCTGTGGAATAAGCAAAGAATAATGTATGAACTACACCCACTGGAGTATTTTATTTTTCAACCTATATCAATAGATCTGAAAAGTATATTTACACATATTGATTTGCAGCATTGATCTTTGTAAACTAACCTAAGGGAATAATTCAAAAGTAGAAAAACTAAATATGAAGATTGTTTCAGTGTTAACTATAACATAAAATTAAATACATAAAATGAGCATTAAGAAGACTTGATTTTTTTGTTGCAGAAAAATAATCAAGTTATATTAAGCAAGTTATTTGACTTCTGACTCCTAATTATCTGTACTTTTGTTTTTAACAATAGTATGTTTTGAAGGGTACCTGTATACATGAACTTACAATGGTTGGAATAGTATGAACAAAATCTGTAGAAGCTCAAGCTAGACCAAACTCCCATCTTGGAGAAGGAAGTTAAGCAAACAATACCACCCTAACCATGGAGCTATTGGAAATTGTTATCTTCTGAGAAAGAACCAGATCCTTTTATCAGAATGTGTAGGGCTTGGATCAATGACACATTAGAAGACCATTCCATTCTTGGAAGAAGTTCCAAGAATATTTGAGGAACACCAATTAGACTTCATATTTGACTTTTAAGAGATCACAGAAGTGTGTATGAAAGAAAGGGAGATCTGGGAAGAGTTGGGAAGGGGTGAATATGATATGTTAGGTTTATGTTACATGAAATTATCAAAGAAGTAATAAAGATAGGAAAAGAATTAATAATATTTGTGAGCAGTGTATTTCTAATGGATTCAGTTGTTGAAAAAATGATGGCTTTTTATCAAAACTAAGTTTGTAATTAAAATTTATATGACATGAGAAATCAGTTCCATTACCAAATATCATTTAAAAGAAAATCACCTGGCCAAGAATTTTCATGTCTTACATTCAGGCACTCTGTAGGCAAAGGTAGATGGATTTCTATGAGTTCATAGCCATCAAGTTACATACATAGCAAGTTACAGGACAGCCAGGGCTACATAGTATCTCAAAAACTACAACAGCATGAGAATAGATATATATTGTGGGGACCATGGCATTCTCATCAAAGAAATGTAAGGGTAGCTAATACAATGTTTTATTTTATAGCAGTCCTGTGGTTTTGTATCTCCTGTGCATTTAATTATTAGAATAACTCATGTATATGAGAGCAGTTTTTTAAAAAATGATTAGCATCTGATCAATATTTGGAGTGTTGACAAAGTCAAACATTAAGGAGGTTACACCTTAGCATGGTGGAACATGAGGCTTGATACAGTAAATAAATACATAAAATGAACTATAAAATTTCACTTCATGCATGAAACTAATTCCCTCCAGAGGATAAAGGTCTAATATTTATAGGGGGTGCTGAATTTTGTTTAAGGGTATTTATATTGGAGAAGAAATAATTACATATCTTGTATATCTACATCTATTTGAAGGCAGATTTTTTACATCTGAAGAATAATCAGGTATCATATCACATTGTAAATATAGACAGGATAAATATAGTTCATTTTGGTTAGAGAGGAGAAAGGAGAAAGTAAGAGTTGCTTACAGTGTCTTAAGCAGCTACTGAGATTTCCTGGAGGTCCTAAAGCCAAGAACAAAATTATTTTGGGTTATGAAGTGACCATCACAGTGAGTCTTAGGTAGCCTGGACTTTGGAAATACCCTGGTATTAACACAGAATTTCTGACTAGACTCAAGAATGTTTAGTAAGGTAACACTGGGAAAATACTTAATTTTTACTCTACTGCATTTAGATATATATGTTCCTTAGATGGGTACATTCAATGAAGAAATTATTTAATGGTGGAATTCTGGTTTTTCAAATTGTAGTACTTATCTGTACTGACTGGTTTTCTGTGTCAACTTGATACAAGCTGGAGGTATCACAAAGGAGCCTCCCTTAAGGAAATGTCTCCATGAAGTCCAGCTATAAGGCATTTTCTTGATTAGTGATCAAGGTGTGAGGGCTCAGCCCATTGTGGGTGGTGCCATACTTGGGGTAGTAGTCCTAGGTTCTATAAGAAAGCAAGCTGAGCAAGCCAGGGGAAGCAAGCCACTAAGCAGCATTCTTCCATAGCCTTTGCTTCAGGTCCTGCCTCCAGATTCCTATCCTGTGTGAGTTCTTGTCCTGACTTCCTTTAGTGATGAACAGCAATGTGGAGGTGTAAGCTGAATAAACTCTTTCCTCCCCAACTTGCTTCTTGATCATGATGTTTTGTGCAGGAATACAAACCGTGAAGACATTACCTGTGGCTGAACAAAGTTTGTGAAACTATGTGAACAGAGTCTCCTTATTTTTTGAACACACACACACACACACACACACACACACACACGCACGCACGCACAAACACACACATGATTTTGAAACACCATGAAGGGGAGGCATCATTTCTTAGTTCTCCTAAATATGTCTTTTAAACAGGCTATTCTTCACTATCCAAAGCTATCAACCCTACACCCGCACATCTATGTTTCTGTTTGCCTCGTAATAACCTTAAAACGCCTCCTTGTTTTCATCCCCTAAACAGAAATTTCCTTAAAGCCTGCAGGTAGAAATGGATGAGAGACATAGTCTTATGACATAGTACCTATGTAAAGGAAATATGCTAATGGTTGATATGAGCTAAAGGTTCACATAAGTAGCTACATCCTTATGATTGTTTTGTCACCTCTTGCCAAACCCATCTAGACTGCTGGTTTGCCCTGACCTCTGATTAGCTGGTTTATAAAGCATGATCTGATATGATTTTAGTGGGGATTAAATGACATAATCTATACTCTATTCACAAAGTAGAAATTCCCTCCGGGAAACACACCTTATAAAAAAAATACAAGGTAATATTGACACTTGGAAATCAATAATGTGTTGGTTCAGTAGTCAAGGCTCTTAATAAATTACCATTTCATCATTTTGAATGATTGAAAACTTTTCTTCTTCTTTTCAGTGTTGTTGTATTGAGCAAAGAGAATGAGTCACCCAACATTCAAAGGAACATATTAAAGTTCAGGATATGTAGCTAGATACAAGGCAGCTAGTGTGATTTTCTGAATTTCATTTAGAAGCCATGGGAACAGAAGTTGTAGGAAGGTAACTAAGGTCTCCTAAGTGATCAATCTTCACTTCACCTATATGCAAGGTCTAAAAGGTAGTGAGGTAAAAAAGCAGTTACCATCACCTACGGGATAATGTATTCTTCTCTGTTACCCATGGACATTATCCTTTGTTAGATACAAACAAAGAAAATAATAATGTCATCCCATTGTTCTGTGGGTGCTACAGGCAGACTCAACTGGAAAATAAGCAAAAAAACCAAAAAAACAAAAAACAAAAATAACTTGGAAGATTCATGCCTTCCTAAGACACTATAAGAAATTAAAGTTGGCTGGGGAAGAAAATTATTTTTTTCTCAATGATACAGTAACAAATAGTTCCCCCTCAATACCTTCCATCATGCTAATAGTGGCATCACTTTTTAAATGCAATTTTCCATGAAAAACAAACAAACAAACAAAACAAAACAAAAAACAAAACACCTTAAAAAAAACAAGAAAATATGAGACTGACTTGGGAATAGTTTTTATGAAAGGAGGAGGATAAAATAAGATATTTAGGAAGATTTTGACTTTGATCAAAGACTGATATATTATACACATAGACACATAGACACACACACACACACGGATGGGGACTTGGGTTCAAATCCTTGGGGTCAATGAAATAGTCAGACATGACAATAAATGCTTTCTCTGTAACTCTGGAGTTGTGAGGTACAGGCAAGAAAGTCACTGAAGCATGCTGGTCAGCAAGCCTTCAAGTTCATTGAAAGACCCTGTCTAAAGAGAATAAGGTAGGAAATAACAGTAGAAGATACCCAGTGTCCTTTCAGGACATTTTCAGAACATTCTGAACTAGTGATGTACAAATGTGAATAATGAGATTAACAGTCTTAAAGAATTGGTTGGAACATGCAAATGATAACATTGATTTACTTGGTTCACAGTAGATATTTAATAAAATATTATTGTTGCCAATACTCTAGCTATTTAGGAACCAGTCATGACTACTAGAAATTCAACCAATGGAGAGGGAGAGAGAAATAGGGCAAGAGAGAAAGAGGGGTTTATAGTGGTTGAGGAGGAGAACACGTGAATGAATGAATGAATATGCATATGTACATATACATACATATATATATATGTATGTATATATTCTTCATGAAAAAATAAATAAAATAAATAAGATAGACATTGAAATAAGAAGTAGGGAAATATACTTGCATGAGACATGTACATGTCAATGTTATATTGTCAGAACTGCCTAAAATATAGTTTAATAATTGAATATGGGAAGGATTCCCAGGTGGAGCAGTCTCTAAATTGTCCTTCCTTTAGTCTGCTCCATAGAAAGCCTCTACAACTCCTTCCATGGGTATTTTGTTCCCACTTTTAAGAAGGAACTAAATATCCTCACTTTGGTCTTCCTTCTTCTTGAGTTTCTTATGGTTTGTAGCTTGTACTTTGTGTATTCTGATCTTCTGGGCTAATATCCACTTATCAGAGAATGTATACCATATGTGTTCTTTTGTGATTAGGTTACCTTACTCAGGATGATATTCTCCAGGTACATCCACTTCCCCAAGAATTTCATAAATTCATTGTTTTTATTTTTATTTTTTACAATTTCTATTTCTTCTTTTTTTTTAAACTTTTATTGGATTATGATGAGAAAAGTTACATGATTTCAATTTCTCTGAATTTGTTAACGTTTAAAAACATATTTTAAGTAAATAGAATTAAATCACACTTTTGTTTCCCTTTTGTACACCAACTCCTCCCAGAGACCCCCTCTTCAATACCTACAATATCTTTTTTTTGGTCATATTCCTTAAAATTTATAAAATATTATAACAATAAAAATGAGTATTATAAAATTTGTTTGATATAAAACAACAATCAATTTAACAGTGTTATGTAGATGCTTGTCTACAGCAATACTGAAAATACATACATTGTTCTCAATATAAATTTTAAATAACTCCAAACATATTAACTGTATATTTCAAAATAATATATCACTACTAGTATTTTCTTAAATGAACATAAATATATAAAGTCTTTTTGTTTGCTTGTTTGTTTTGTATTTAGTAGAGTTTAAAATCTTGACTCTTACTGTGGTACAATCCCAAAATAAGAACAATTTTTAGACATTGGATTTCATTGTAATAAGGCTGTACTTCAATGACCCTCAAATCACTGAAGAATTTTACCTCGATCATAGCTAAGCTGAGAGTTGACAGTTCTGCTGTGCCAAGGAATGAATTGTAGGCATGATTTTTGGATACAGACTTCCTGCTATGGTCAAAACTATTTGACTTGAGTGAGTGACTTTATTCTCAGGCCACAGAGAACAGGTTACATTCATTTAAGAAATAGTGTGTGTATTATGATAGTCTATCCATAAAGTCATTCACCAACTGTTTCAATGAACAATGGTTCTTCCTGGAGAGTGCCACAGACATTAGATGTGGGTAAGAATCTGGTTCATTGGCTGTGATAATTTGGATAAGCATTCATCTCAGAGAAAGAGTAACTTATAAAGTCCTCTTCTTCAAACTTGATACAAGAGCTACAAATGTCAAGCAAAGCATTCAGTCTCACTCTTTGTTGTTCTCTTTCATACAAGCCACCTCCCAAGTTAATTGCTATGTCTCCCTAGGGTATATAAATACTTTTGAAATATATAAGCTGTTCTGAAAACCATAGTATAGTGAAAAACATGAAATAGACAATACTACTAATAGAGAGCCTGAGATAGGAGAAGCAAGATTTCAAGAGCCTTATGTTGTACACAGTAAGACACTGTGACAAACAATCTGAAAGTATATATAGATTGTACAATATTGGACCTATGTCTCCAATTACCAAATTAGAGAGACCATTGGATGACAATCAACAAATTTCTAATTCCTCATATTTTTGGATTTCAATTGCTTAGGATATGTTGGTAATATTAATTTTCATATTAAGATATTAAGAAAAGGTAATTGTTACTTCCTGTTGTTTTTGTTGTAAGAGGTAGAATTAGATTTGTGTGGATTTGTTGAAAGATTACTTTCTTGCTTCTTCTAGGATGTAGTTTTGTTCCTTATGTTGATGTTTTCCATCTATTATCCTTTGTAGGGCTGGATTTGTGGAAAGATATTGTGTAAATTTTGTTTTGTCATGGAATATCTTGTTTTCTCCATCTATGGTAATTGAGAGTTTTGCTGGGTATAGTAGCCTGAGCTGGCATTTGTGTTCTTGTAGGGTCTGTATGACATCTGCCCAGGATCTTCTAGCTTTCATAGTCTCTAGTGAGAAGTCTGGTATAATTCTGATAGGCTTGCCTTTATATGTTACTTGCCTTTTTTTCCCTTACTGCTTTTAAAATTCTTTGTTTAGTGCATTTGGTGTTTTGATTATTATGTGACAGGAGGAATTTCTTTTCTGGTCCAGTCTATTTGGATTCTTTAGGATTCTTATGGGCATCTTCATGGGCATCTCTTTTTTTAGGTTAGGGAAGTTTTCTTCTATAATTTTGTTAAAGATATTTACTGGCCCATTACATTGGGAGTCTTCACTCTCTTTTATACCTATTATCCTTAGGTTTGGTCTTCTCATTACATCCTGGATTTCCTGGATGTTTTGGGTTAGGAGCTTTTTGCTTTTTGCATTTTTTTTGAGTGTTGTGTCAATGTTTTCTATGATGTCTTCTGCCCCTGAGATTCTCTCTTTAATCTCTTATATTCTGTTGGTGATGCTTGCATCTTTGACTCCTGATTTCTTTCCTAAGTTTTCTATCTCCAAGGTTGTCTCTCTTTCTGATTTCTTTATTGTTTCTATTTCCATTTTTAGATTCTGGATGTTTTTGCTCATTTCCTTCACCTGTTTGATTGTGTTTTCCTGTAGTTCTTTAAGGGATATTTGTGTTTCTTCTTTAAGAGCTTCTATCTCTTTACCTGTGTTCCCCTGTATTTCTTTGAGGGTGCTATTTATGTCTTTCTTTAAGTCCTGTATCATCATCATAATAAGTGATTTTAGATCTGAATCTTGCATTTACAGTGTGATGGTGTGTCCAGGACTTGCTATGGTGAGAGAATTGGGTTCTGATGATGCCAAGTAATCATAGTTTGTGTTGTTTATTTTATTATGCCTGCCTCCTACCATCAGGTTATCTCTAGTGCTACCTGCCCTTGCTAAATCTAACTGGAGTCAATTCTTCCTGTAATCCTGGTTGTATCAGAACTCCTCGGAGTCAGTCTGTCTCTGTGATCCTGTGATTCTGGGATCCTGTGACCCTGAGCTTGTTAGAGCACCTGAGAGTGCAGCAACTTCCTCTGGGTGTTGTGGAACTGGCTGTGGAGCCTGGGTCCAAGGTCTTCTCAGGACTCCAGCCTAGAGAGACTGGAAGGAACTCAAGCCACTCTGATGGCAGAGTTCCTGTGTGCCTGGTCCTGCTGGTCCCAGTTACTCCCGGAGTTGGGACAGATGTTGGGTCCTCCTCACCTCTGATCCTGAGAGTTTCAGAGTGCCTGAGAGTTGAGATTCCTCTGGGTGTTGTGGGACTGGCTGCAGAGCATGTGACCAAAGTCTGCTCAGGACATCAGCCCAGAGAGACCCAAATTTAATAGCTGAGTAGTACTCCATTGTGTACCACATTTTCTGTATCCATTCCTCATCTAACCCAGATGTCTGTTGAGGGATGTCTGTTTTTTTCCAGTTTTTGGCTATTATTAATAAGACTGCTATGAACATAGCAGAACATATGTCCTTATTACAGGTTGGAGCATCTTCTGGGTATATGCCTAGGAGTTGTATAGCTGGGTCCTCTGGTAGTACTATGTCCAATTTCTGGAGGAACCACCAAACTGATTTCCAGAGTGGTTGTACAAGCTTGCAGTACCACCAACAATAAAGGAGTGTTCCTCTTTCTCCACAACCTCGCCAGCATTTGCTGTCACCTGAGTTTTTCATCCTAGCCATTCTGACTGGTGTGAGGTGGAATCTCAGGATTGTTTTGATTTGCATTTCCCTGATGACTAAGGATGTTGAACATTTCTTTAGGTGCTTCTCCGCCATTCAGTATTCCTCTGTTGAGAATTCTTTGTTTAGCTCTGTACTCCATTTTTTAATAGAGTTATTTTTTCTCTGAAGTCTAACTTCTTGAGTTCTTTGTATATATTGGATATTAGCCCTGTATCAGAAATAGGATTGGTAAAGATCTTTTCCCAATTTGTTGGTTGCCATTTTGTCCTATTAACAGTGTCTTTTGCCTTACAGAAGCTTTGCAATTTTATGAGGTTCCATTTGTCGATTCTTGATCTTAGAGCATGAGCTATTGGTATTCTGTTCAGGAAATTTTCCCCTGTGTATATGTTTTTTAGGCTCTTCCCCACTTTCTTTTCTATTAGTTTGAGTGTATCTGGTTTTATGTGGAGGTCTTTGATCCACTTGGACTTGAGCTTTGTACAAGGATGACAAGAGCCTGATAATAGCTGTCCCCTGAGAGACTCTGACAGTACCCGACTAATACAGAAGTAGAGGCTCACAGACATCCATTGGAGTGAGTACAGGGTCCCCAATGAAGGAGCTCGAGAAAAGACCCAAGGAACTGAAGGGTTTGCAACCCCTTAGGATGAACAACAATATGAACTAACTAGTACCCTCAGAGCTCCCTGGGACTAAAACTCCAACCAAAGAGTACACATGGGGGACTCATGGCTCCAGCAGCAAGTGTATTGCAGAGGATGGCCAAGTTGGTCACCAATGGGAGGAAAAGACCTTGGCCCTTTGAAGGTTCTATGCCTCAGTGTAGGAGAATGCCAGGGCCAGTAAGCAGGAGGGGTAGGATGGTGAGCAGTGGGAGGGGTGAAGGAAAAGGGGATCGTTTTAGGTTTTTTTTTCTTATTTTATTTTATTTCCTTTTTTGGAGGGGAACATGGGAAAGGAAATATTGTAAATAAAGAAAACATCTAATAAAAAAAGAAAATGTAACCCCCAGAAGCAAACACATTTATATTCTCTCTAAACCCTTACATTTCAATTTATTTCCAGATAACATTCTCTTTAGCATACCAGAGAGTCCAGAGGAGTGAGAATGTACTAAGAAAGTGCAGAGCAGTGAGAATATACTATATGCATTTATATAATGACCAGAAGGCAGTGCTCAACCATTTGTATGGCCAGATAGAGACTCAGAAATACCCAAACATTAAAAAAAGAAAAAGAAAAAAAAAACACAACAACAACAACAAAAAATGTTAAACAGTAGTTTAACATTTACACATATTTATTTGGTATCATGTATTATAATCTATAGATGTTTAAAGAAAAAGAAGGACATGTGCTGGTTATATGTACCTATAAGGGGTCGGTTGTTTGATTTAGGCATTCTTTGGGGAAGAACAGCCTGGAATCCACCCTCCAATTATACTAAGCAAGGACTATTCTACTTTTTTTCTTTCCTTTAAAAAAACAAAAACAAAAACAAACAAACAATGAGTTTTAGCTTGTGATACATGAGCAATAGGCATCTACTGCTAAGGATTCCCTTCCAAAACCTACATCTGGCCCTGAGACTTGTGGTGACATTCAGGAATTCCACAAAGAGATTGCCTGAGTTTGTGTCAAATAATTCACTCTCCAGTACTCATTTCATTGCTGCTTTTTTCTCTGGTGCCTCACAATGTTTTTGTGAAGATTAAATGGACTATTAAATATGAGGTGGTTAGAGCTGCAGTGGCTAATAAATCATAGCACTTAACACAAATACTAGTGAATGTGCTCTTGCCCCTACCATGAAAGCCAGTGTTATCAGCTGTCTCAAAGAAGCTCCTTTGTTGCTTCATTTATCTAACTCATTCATTCATTCATTCATTCACTCTCCTCCTCTACCACCATCTGGTCCTCTTTTTCTCTCCCCCTCCATTGCCTGCATTTCTCGTAGTCATGGCTGGTGAGTAAATAGCTATAATATTGACCATGATAATTTTTTTTTAAATTTTTTTATTTTTTATTTTTTAAAGATTTATTTATTATTATACCTAAGTATACTGTAGCTGTCTTCAGACACACCAGAAGATGGCATCAGATCTCATTATGGGTAGTTGTGAGCCACCATGTGGTTGCTGGGATTTGAACTCAGGACCTTTGGAAGAGCAGTCTGTGCTCTTAACCACTGAGCCATCTTGCCAGCCCGACCATGATAATCTTGCTAAATATCTACTGTGAACCAAGCCTTATGATAAATCAATGCTATTATCTGGGTCTTGCAACCAATTCTTTAAGATCATTAATATTATTCACATTTCTACATCTCTAGTTCAGAAGGTCCTGAAAATATCATGAGAGGACACTAAGTATGTTTTTTGGTAGCTTCATACATTATTCTCTTGAGACAGGGTCATCCACTGAACTGGAAGGTCACCATTTCAGACAGACTTGCTGTTTAGCATGCTTCAGTTTCTTTTCTGCCAGTATATCACAACTTCAGAGTTACAAAGCATTAATTGCCATGTCTGGCTTTTTTCATTGGTCCTAGGGATTTGAACTCCAGTCTTCATTCATATTCATCAAGTTCTTTTATTCCCTGAGGCATATCCCCAACTCAGAGGTAACATTTTAAAGAACAAATCACACCTCATGTCACCCAGCAATTTTAACATGTGGTGAGAATTCCCAACACACCATGGTCTAATTCCAGTATATAGCCTTATAAATCCTCTTGTTGGGTCCGGTATATTGCATTCATTCAAGTATCTTACTTCTCACCCTAATCTACCTCATTGACATTGATGGCATTTTCACAATGTACACTGGTATTCTCCCCTCTGTTTTGACTACTTAGTTACCTTGGCATATATCTTCTTTTAAACCCTACTTTTGAAACTGCTTGCTGATTTTTAAGTCTGAATGCATTGTTCAGCTGTGAAGATTGTCTAGTTAGGGTTATTATTGCTATGAAGAGACACCATGACCATAACAACTCTTAAAAAAGAAAGTATTTTCTTGAAGCTATCTTACACTTAAGATGTCTAGTATATTGTCATCATGGTGGAAAGCATGGTGGCAGGCCAGCAGTCATGGTAGCTGGAAAGAGTTGTATATCCAAATCAGCAAGCAGCATGAAGCAAGAGACACTTGAATTTTATGACCTCCCCCAGCCTCAAGCAAGCTGATCTAGACTTTGTCCTTGCTACAAGCAACTAGCCTGCTTAGGGTGGAGTTTCCCTGAGACAAAGAGAGCCCTTTTGTCCTGCTGCTTCTCTGCCTCTTCTGAAGTTCCTGCTAGGAGTCATGCCCTGCTGAGCTGCTTCACCTGCCATCTGGACAGAACAACAATATGCTAATTAGGCCACAAGATCCTGGCTTACTGGGTGATGGGTTCTCTGCCTATTTATTCTCAGACTCTGAAATACACATTGGACCTTGATCGGAACCTTTTGACTTTGTCTGGTTATTTCTCTGGAATTCTGATTTCTCCAGGCCTCTGCCTCTCTTCAGGAACCCAGTTTGCATAGCTGCTGGTGGCTACAGAACTTGGCTTGAACATTTGAAATCCAAAAGATAACCACAGTGACACACTTCCTCTAGCAAGACCACAACTACTCTAACAAGATCATACCTCCTAGTCCCTGTCAAGTAACACATTCTCTAAGGACCAAGTATTCAAATATATGAACCTATGAGGGCCATTCCTATTCAAATAAGCACATTCGATTCTCTGGTCCCCATAGGCTTATAACCATACTGTAATACAAAACTGTATTCTGTCCTACTTCAAATATCTCCCTAGTCTATCACTGACTTAAGACTGCTTAAAAGTCCAA
>JADRCC010571970.1:0-11738 GCA_019843855.1 Hylomyscus alleni
AGAGAACCCACCATTGGGTGACCTAACTTCAGATGGACAGAGGACCTATGAGACGGTTTAACCCATGAGCTTGTGTCTCACTGTACTCAGCAAAGCAAAGTAACAGAAAGATTCTCCAATTCACACTAAAGAACAAGAGCAATGGTCTCCAAGTCACAGCAGGAGGAATATAGTGGCTGAGAGTGGGTAAGTAAAAAGAATATTAAAAAATAAAAGGGAGGATTCCAGGCTGCCTAAATTCTAGGATGTTTTTCCTTTCCTAATTCTCCACACAGATAATCTCACTTTTAAATGCTATGAGAAATCACCATACTCTTGGGAGTTTTATAAACAGAGAAAAGCGTCTTTGACAAACTAGCATTTTACAATTTGCACAGTGTTGACTTAGTAGTAATAACTGCTAATCAGTGTTTAAATCACCATGCACTTCTCTTATATGATCTTCATCCTATGATTCTCTTTCAGCCTCACCATGGCATATGTGTACACTAAAATTTGAAACTTTTTTTTGGATCTCAGAACTTGTGAATTTAGTGTCATCTCTATCTTTCACTTGGACAGGACAGTTGAGAAAATACCTGTACATTTTCTCAGCTACAAGAAGGATAGGGTACAGCTCTTTCCAGCATATAACTGAACCACAGATGTGGAAATAGATGTAGACATTATTCCTAAATGCTGAAATATCAAACTATAAGTTTGCTTAATCATCTAAGAAGGAGTCAGATGTCAAAAGACTGAGTGGGACAAGCAAAATGGCTCTGAGAATCAGGGGACCCATCCCTAATCAACCCAGCTCTTCAGTAAAATATGAAGGGCGAGTGTTTAGCAAAAGAGTAGAGAAGGAATTCCAGGCACATGAATCAAAGACATGAAGTTTTACATCAGCTGCAAATGCCTTACAAGAGGCCATGGTTAAATTCTCAGGCATTCTGCAAGCCAGATGTCAAGGGCCGTCATTTAAAAAATGACGATAATTAAATATGTTTGTAATATATTTAGCAACATGTTCAGCTGCAGTTAAATAAATCATATTAGCAACAAAGGTAATAACTGCTTAACACTCACTCTCCAATTATTTTCCTGGAATCCACTTCTGTCTGGGATCCTTACATTATGTCTGATGTGTTTCATGATGAAAATAGCACACATCATGTTACTTGCTGTATTTCCTTTCCCAATTCCACATTAAACAGTGTCACACGGAAGTGTTAAATAAACCAAGTTGGGAACATCTATACCATGAACATAGGCTAACTTCACAAATGAGGACTTGTTTTATGGTTCTGTTGATGATATAGATTTAAAATAGGTAAAAATTAAAATAATGCTGATCATACCTAAATGTTTATAAGTTGATAGTAGTCAGTGGACACACATACACAGACAGATATACAGACACACACAGATACATACGTATAAAAGCACAGAGAGTGACACACATAGACACACACACAAATATGTACAGGCACATAGATATGCACAGACATAGACAAACACACATATGCACACATATATATATATACACAGAGAAGCACACATAGACACACACAGATACATACAGAGATAGAGATATAAACATGCAGAAACACAAACGCACGGCCATATAGACACACATCAATATTTCTCCATTAATTAAAAACTTATCTCAGGAAATAATCATCTCCTTGACAAACTAGTAGAATTCTATCTATACCATCAATATCTATATACCTATATCTTAATAGATTCTTATCTTCCTTGTTCTCTAGATTACAACATCCTGCTGGAAGTGAAATTATTTGTGGGTGCATTAACTTCACTATGGAATCAAGATGGTAATCAGACATTTACTTGTGGTCTAATTTACTCAAATCATCATATGTTTGCACCTATGATTTGGTGGCCAAAAGTTTATGTAATGCAACAAAAACATTCTGGGAGGATCAATTGGCAAAATAGAAGTTATAAATTGGTATTTTACATATTTTATATTTCAGTTACCCTCCCCCAAAGTGGAAGGTAAGTCCCTGTTTCTAAGAAAAACACCATGTACTTTAGAAACAATGTTTAAAGACCCCTGAACTAGAACTATCCTGAAAATGTCTTCCTAGGACTAGCATTCATAGATTCAGAAAATGCCATACAAACTTCCAAAGGAGAAAGACAATCAACAGTACTCCCCAGCTATGACACCTATGAACCACATTAACACTGCAATGGCACAGTAATCCTAAGTGTTCCGTAGTATCTGTAAACAACAGCTCTCTAATTGGACCTAAGACCTATGTAAGAACGGGGAGACTGTGCCTGGTACTGGAAACCTGGCTAACTACTTGAGACTAGTGAAGTCATGGTCACTGGAGGAGAATATACAACCACTACTTTACTAAACCAGCATAATTCCAAACAACAATCTATGAACATTGGTACTTAAACCCACAGGGAAGGATAGCCTTCAACCTTCCTTGAGGAAGCATCTTTTTGTTGTTACCACTATCAAAAACACCCCATAGTCAATCAAAATGCATCCAGTCTCAACAGATACACCTACAAAACAGTCCTGCACCTAACACTGAGGGAACATTATAGAAGAGGCTGTGGAAAAATTATAGGAGGCAGAATATTAGGGAATTTTCTGTGAGATTGTGTCTCCTAGTATCAAAAACTACACCCATAAAGTCTCATCAAATTGACTCTCCAAATATAAGGAGAACAAGAATAACACAGATGAGCACAGCAAACCAGACACAGAGGAGCCCATGAAGCCTCAACTCTACACAACAAGCAAGAAAAAAAAAAAAAACCCTGAGAATAGGAAAAGAGGCCTTCCACAGACTTAAGCATACCAACTGACTGTTCAGTGCCAAATGGTCAGCCTTGAAAACATATAAATAGCATTATACACACTGAACAGGTCATATTTTGAAATATATATATATATATATATATGCATCTATGAATATGATAACAATTGCATTGTAAAAAATGTTTTTAAAAAGGCTATGAATTTGAAAGAGAGTAGGGAGAGACATATGTGAGGATTTGGAGGGAGAAAAGGTAAGGGGAAAATGTTATAATTAAATCATAATCTCAAAAGCAAAAAATATATATTTGGTATATTTTATAACATGAAAAATATAAACTTTAATGAATATATCCAAACATTTTTCCTAAGGAGCTGCTTATAAAACAGATTATGGAATAACCGAAATTATAGTATGAAAAGGGGGGAGACAAAATGTGGAAAGATACACAGAGAAGAAAATTTTCATAGCACGGCGATTCCAGAGACAATCAGATCCTACAGAAAGAGTTGAAATTGAGAGTTTTGGAAACAGTAAAACCTGAGAGTAATGACCTATAATCTTCAAAACTTTATCTTAAAAATACTATATATGAACCTGAGGATAAAATAAATGTACTAAAGAACATATGAATAATGTTCTTCTTCCAGTTCTCCCATAGTCCAAAGGACAGATTAAAATGCAGAAACCCAACAGATAGATCATTGTAACCTGTGTCTGCTGAAGTATGGAGCACACAGGTGCTGCAACAAATGGGTCCGAAACTACTTGTTGGGTAATTAAACCAGAGGCTTGCTCCCCGCTCATCCAGATAAAACAGATTTGTTCCATGTGGCATCTTCCAGCTGGTGATTCAGCTGGCTCTAAGGGTGGGGGTTCCTCTCTCTAGCTGTAATTTGTTCTAGTGTTAGAAGAAAACCAGAGGTTAAAACAAAATGAATGGAAGTGGCTACCATTCCATTACCCAAAACAATTGCACAGCAATCAGATAGCACAACTTCCACTCCCTCCACTGTTTCCTCTATTTAGCCTCACCTTGGAGAAATCTTCCTTCCTATCACTATAGAGACAAACATGAATACTGAATTCTTAGACATTTCTTACTAAATTTTCAACTTCTTCATCCAAGAAAACTCTAGATAATTAGTGGGACTATACATGATGAAACTTTATAGCAGGTAACAAAACATTTAGGTTTGAGCATGTTTCAAACCAGGCAATAATATTTACTCTCTAAGTGGGTCTAAATAACCCTTTTCTGTACAACATATAGTCCTCAATTTTAAAGCCACAATATGTGAAAAATATTAGTTTTTCTATTGTGAAACACCCTGATGAAAACAGACTAATACACTTGAAATACATTAGAAGAATTAGCACTTCTTTTAAATGTTTTTATTAAACATCAGTATGTATGTATGTATGTATGTATGTATATATATACATATATATGTATGTGTGTGTGTATGACTGTATATATATGTATGCGACTGTACACATGTCATAGTATTCATTTGAGGTCCATGGGCAACTCTCAGGAATCTTCAACTCCTATGGGTCTTAGGAGTCAAATCCTGGCTGTTGGGCTTGGTGGCAAGTGGCACTACCCACTGAGCAATCTTGCTACCTAGTGTAAATGTGGGGACCTAAAATTTCAAGAGACTATCTTAAGGGAACTCTAAATACACTGATGGGATCAAGTCATGCATTAATAATGTAAGGTCATTGTGATGTGTTCACTTAGAAATATACTTCTTGTTCTGCTGAAGCAAAAACCAATGAAAGGCATCCTTTTTCTTACCCAGTAGGAGGATATTGCAAGGATGTGCCTGCTCTGTTGTTACCCTGTTGTGCCAGCTGCCTGCCTCTAGGCACAATTGCTACCTATATATTACATGTGGCTAACAGCACTGTTAGAACCTCACTATATTAAAAAAATGCACTAGTACATATTTTTAGGTAACACTTGTACACTTTCTAGTGATGGAGTAATGAAGAGGCAGGTAAGGTTGATTTTTAAATTTTTCCAAGCAACATAAAATTTAGTTGACAATATCTTTATCCAATTGTAAAACTAACATAGAAGAGTATGGGTCTTAAAAAGTCATCAGTGAGAACTGGGATCTTGGCTCAGTCTGTGAAGTACTCTCCTCTTAAACATGAAGACTTGAGTTCCATCCCCACCATCCATGTTAAAAAGAACACACAGAGCCAGGGTGAATATATATCTTTAATATCAACACATGGGAGACAGAAGTATGAGGATTTCTGTCAGTTTAAAGATATCCTGGTCTACTTAGAGAGTTCCATGCCATTCATAGCTTAGTAGTGAGACCCTGTAATCAAAACAAAACAAAACAAAATTCACAAGAGGTACAAGCCAGCAATCTCAGGGATGAGTAGGCACAGGTAGAAATCCTGTATCTTGCTGGTGATCCAGTCTAATCAAATCGATGATCTTCAGGTTCAATGAGACTCCCATCTATGTTAAAATAAAATAAAGTCAGATATTGATTGAGAAAGACAGCCAAGACTGTCCTAAAACCCCCTCCATGCACACACATATACCAGTAACTTCTGGCTACATCAAAAGAGACACACTATTAAATGTTCATTATGCTTTCCCCTACCCCCTGGAAACATAGAAACATTTTAAATTTCCATAGTCCTCAATATCAAAAGCATTTTTCCCTCCATGCATCTTCTACAAGTCTATATTCTCATCTACTTTAAGGATGTATACTCTACAGACTAAGTCTAGACTAGACCCTATACCAATTGCCCCACAAAAAGATGCTCCCAATGTAAAACTTTGAAACCCTCCATTCTGATTTCAAATGGAGTCTTTGTTCTCTTGAACGTGTTATATACCAAAGCCCCATTTGTGCCTCCTACTATGTTCAGATTGTTTGCATTCAATCAACATGCATATGTTGAAATGATAAGACCTAAAGTGAGGGTATTAGGAAGCAGGCCCTCTGAAAGGAGATGAGATCATTATGTAGCAGCCCTCTGAGTGAAATGATAGCTACTGGGACCTAGCTGCCTTTTCCTCTCCTACTCAGGAAGGAAGGGTAGAAGACTTTTTTTTGAGAACCAGAAAGAGATCCTTCATAAAAAGTGATTCTGTCTTGATCTTTTTCTTCACAGCCTTCAGATTGAGATGAATGATTCTGTTTGCAGTTCATCATAGTGTGTTTTTCTGACAGATCAAGATGCCTGCCAAGGCCCTTCTGGCTGCAGCCTCTTCTCACTGTCTCCTCCCACAGTGGCAATTCAGTGGGAATACTTTTCACAGTAACACAAATCCCATTTGTGGAATCATACCTTTATAGCCTGATCACATCACAAAGGTTTCAGCTCAATTCATCATACCGGAAATATAGACTCGTTCCTAGTGAGTTGAGGTTTCATAGATATTCAGACCATAGATACATCCAAGAACTGTGAGAAACCAAAGCCACAGATCTCCCTATCTTTGATTCCTATTTGTTCCTTTTTCTTCCTTCTATGTCCTGTAAATTGACATAGTTGTCATTGATTTATGCAATGGCCAACAGCTCACCATTTTGTGCCACCAAATACATCTTTTCTCCCTCTGACACTGTTTCCTCAAATGCTGTATAAGCAGCCCATTGTGACTCTCTTGTAGAGCCTCCACTCAGGTTTCTAAAGACCTCATGTGTTCCTCCAGACTGAACAATAATAAAAATAATGTTCTTTCAATATTTCTTAATCTGCACTGTGAACCTGAACACCAAGTTGAGCACCAACTACAGACACTGCCACAGGTGGCACTATTGATCTGCTAAGCAGGGATTGTCTGTCTATTCTAGGCTTATTTTTAGCTATAGCTCCTGTGACATATAAAGCATGCAGTAGACATTCATGATGTTGAAGGAAAGAACCTTTAGTTTCAAGGGTTCATCTTTGATGTGTGAACCACCCATCAATACCCATCCCTGTTGGGTATCTCACTAGACATAAAATTCACTTATAATCTGGGTACCAACTGCCTCAGTGTGGAATCCATGCTAGAGACTCCAGTCTGTTTTCATGCTGTACTAACATGGCTATAGAATTCAGCTGCACTGAAGTTTTAATAAATGATCAGCTTACTGCAGTTAGCCAGTGGTTTCAACTTAACAGATACTCTTAGGAATGGCTCGGGGCAGGTGTACTCTGAAGAGTTTTAAATGATTTTTTAAGCCTAAAATTTTATTTCATCCAAATCCCCAAGTACCTTCTGTCTTGTCTAGCTTTCGCACAATATACATTCCCCAAGTCCCTTCTGTTGTGTCTAGCTTTTCCCCATTTTATATACCAAAAGAAACCTGAAAAAATGTCTGCTATTCTGGCTTAGTAGTGTGTGTGTGTGTGTGTGTGTGTGTGTGTGTGTGTGTGTGTGTGTAGTGATTGTTTGCCACTGTTAGTGTGGGATTGAGTCTCCCAAACTGTTAGACACTCATCATTAAAGTCAGGCAAGACTCAGACAAATTGGGATTAGTTGGTTGCCCAGTATGGTTCTCCAAGAAGCAAACTTTAAGGTGGGATGCATACTAAAGGAGGTTCTACAGAGAAGACTAGGAGCAAAGAGCATGAAGTCAAGACTGACACAGGAAGGAGAGTGGTGGAGAGTGATGGAATCTGCTCTCAAGGATGATAGAGGGAGTTGAATGGAAGCAGCTTCAACTTCTGAGAGGGTAAGGAGACTTTTGGAAGATTCGAAGAGACCAGATCAGAGATCTGTATTTTCTTGGGCTCTGCACGAAGAGTCTGCCAATGGAATCCTTACTAACCACTGTGTGGGTGGGACTACAACACGTATGACCTAAAGGGATAGGTTTAAGGGATGGTCCTTGATACATAAACCCTCTGGCCACCTTCTCACAGCTGCAGTACCCTACCCAACATCTAAGAAAAACCTACTTGGTTCTTTGCAAGTCCCCCTCAACACAAGCCCTGATCTAGCTTAGACATTCATACAAACAGGTTGATGAGCATAGGTTGGAATGTGAACATGCTCCTTGGGTCTATCTCCTCAAGAATACAGTGAATGGTTTTTCCCAGTGTGATAATGTCATCTTCCAATTTTTATCCTTTGAGTCCTTCTGCCATCTTCTGAAAATACTCAGTGCCCTTAAAATGCAGAGCACTAAAAACACACATGGAAACCAGAGTGACCTGCAGGAACTACTCTCACAGGATTTCAGCCTTTTGAGGGAGGGTTCCCTGGAAGTCCCCACTCTTACTACTTGCAGAGTACCTGCAAATTATATCTAGCAGTCATGCCAGGGTTAACTAGTCTTTATGTTCTATCTTCAAGGTTTCTTTTCTCTCCATCCTGTCTGCTTTTCCTTTCCCTTCCTCTCTCTTCTTCCTATATTCTTCTTTTCCCTCTCTTTTCCTTCCCCACTATCCTCTTCCTAAAGCACCTTGTTAAATAATAGGCATGTTTTCATCTTCAAATAATCTTTTGAGGGGTAGTGATTCTTTTCTTTCAGTTGAGAATTTCATACATGTACATAGCTAACTATGATTAAACTTCTATCCTTTCCCTTCCAATCTCCCCTCTCTCTCCCCTACCACCTTTCAGTACCAACCACCTGTGCATTCACAGTCTCTTTTTTAGAATTCTACTGAATCCATGTAGTCATGCCTATATCTGTATATGGTAGGACTGGTAATTCTTTTCCCTATTTCCAAGGAGACAGATCAGTTCTTCAGAAGGGAAGCACATATAATGAGACTTTGTATACCAGGCTGTTTCTTGGTGGGAACTCTCTCCTGCACATCTGCATATGTTGCTGTTAAAACAGCTTAGGGCCACCAGAGGGATGAACTTGGGAAGGAGGAAGTGGAAAAAGGAGGATGGAGGTTTTCTACAACAGATTCTTGCTTTCTTCTACACTCAGTCTCCCAGCTGATGACTTCCCAGTAAATGAAACAAGATAGGCACAGGGACACTCACATAAATTCCTGCCCAGAGCTGTCTTGAGCTCGTCCTCTGGGCTCTCTGTAGTAGGATAAAAGCTCAGGGCTGGAGATGATCTCCAGGAAAAATCATAACTGATTTCAAACCATTTTGATGTTAAAGAAAAAAAAAAAGACTGTGGGAAAGCAGATGCTATTCCAGAATGTTCTCCAAAAGATTTACCATAGAAAGATAAACTCTAATGGTGCAATAACAGCACTCATGTGTTGGTGGAAGGCAACAGCTGTGTAACTTGAACTTATAGTTCACTCTACAGAAGGGAAATCATATCAGGTACTGGAAACCTGGGGCTAGTGAGATTGTGGATCTTAGAGGAGAACCTACAACCACCACTTTACTTAACCAGAATAATCTCTTAACTACATTTTAAACACTTATTCTTATATTTACGATAAATATAGTTCCCACTTCTCATCAAAGATGCTTCTCTCTATAGCAGATAGAGACTATTAGAGAAAATTACACTGGTACAGAGAACAACTTATCTTGCGGTGTCCTGCTCTAATGGAT
This sequence comes from Hylomyscus alleni, assembly GCA_019843855.1. Classification (NCBI taxonomy): domain Eukaryota; kingdom Metazoa; phylum Chordata; class Mammalia; order Rodentia; family Muridae; genus Hylomyscus; species Hylomyscus alleni. Next base: position 9,292 of record JADRCC010571970.1, read on the forward strand.
ACAACTATCTAAAGTGATTTTTAAGCCAAAGGTATTTTCAAATGATTTCTCCCAAATTGTTAAAATCAACCCTCAGGACATTTTGAGCAAGGCAGCTTAGGAGTCTGAGAATTCAGATACACAGCCTGCAGCCTCAGCAAGTGGTACAATCTAATCAGCACCAAGGGCTGAACCTTTTTGTTTGTTTGTTTTTCTTTTTGAGTCTTCCAGTCCTGTAGCCTGCAGAAAGGCTCTGACAGCCAGAAGGATAGAATGAGGCACCATCACACTTTCACAATAATAGGGAGCAGGTCCACACCTCTGCAACTCTGCTGGAATTTATTTGGCATATGCTAGTTGAAATCTTATCCTAAGAACCTCCGTTCAATGCCACCTTTGGAGCTCAGTAGTCACTGATCTTCTACATTGGGCTTAAGACACACAGCATACACATGAAGCAAAGCTGTACCCATGTACCTACCCTACAGACAGACTCCTGTGGTAAATGGCCCATCCAAGCAATAGCAATTTTACATTTTATTAGTATTTCTTTCTTCCTACTTCAGAAACCTCTCAGTGACCATCGAAATTTCAAACATTTGAATATATATTTTGGCCATAGGTCCAGGTACACAATGGTTTGCTCAGTATGTTATCTACCTTCACATATTGTATTGTGCTAGTCCCAAAGTCATCTGCTGGAGCCATGGCTGGGCTACAGAGGAACAATCTCAGAAGGTGACAAGCCCCCAATAGGGCTGCATGGGTTTTATAGAGGTTATTTTGCTGGAATGACAGCAGATCTTTGAGGATACAGACATTCCAGGATAAGGAGGGAGAGGAAAGTTGTCTCAAGAATGACAACACTTGTCTAAAGGAATGACTGAGTACCTAGATCTCATTGACACAGGGGTAATTTCCTGATCAGAACACTAATGTCTCAGACTCTAAGATCAATGATTAATAAATGGGACCTCATGAAACTGAAAAGCTTCTATAAGGCAAAAGATACTATCAATTGAACAAATTAGCAACCTATGGATTGGGGAAAAAAATCTTCACTACCCCTACATCTGCAGAAGACTAATATCTATCTATCTATCTATCTATTTATCTATCTATATATATATATATATTTAAGAAGTTAACCTCCTAAAACCAAATAACCTAATAAAAAAATGAGGTACAGAGCTAAATAGAGAATTCACAACAAAAGAATCTTAAATGGCCCAGAAGCAGTTAAAGAAATGTTCAAAGTCCTTAGTCATCAGAGAAAATGCAAATTAAAATGACCCTGAAATTCCACCTTATACCAATCAGAATAGCCAAGATCAAAAACTCAAGTGACAGCACATGCTGGTGAGGATGTGGAGAAAGAGGAACACTGCTAGTGGTATTGCAAACTGGTACAACCACTCTTGAAATAAATCTGGTGGTTCCTCAGAAAACTGGAAATAGTTTTACCTGAAGATCCAGCTATACCACTCCTGGGCATATACCCAAAAGAATCCTGACTATAGCACAAGGACATTTGCTCCTCTTTGTTCATAGCAGCCTTATTTACAATAGCCAGAAGTTGGAAAGAACCCAAATGTCCCTTAACTGAAGAATGAATACAGAAAATTTGGTTCATTTACACAATGGAATACTATCCAGCTATTAAAAATGAGGACATCATGTATTTTGTAGGCAAATGGATAGAACTAGAAAATATCATCCTGACATGCATGATATATACTCACTGATAGGATGCAACCCACAGACTGTAAGATGAACAACAAGCAGAAAGGTCCAAGTGAGGAGGCTTTAATCCTACTTAGAAGGGGGAAGAAAATAACCACTGGAGGAATAGCGAGGGAGGGATCTCGGTGAGATAGGAGAAGGGGGAGGGAAAAGGGGAAACAGGATCAGGTATGGGGAGAGGGGAATGAGAGATAAGCCTAGAGGGCCAGGAGAATGAGTGGAAATGTGTAGTCTCAGGGCTTGGGAGTGGGAAGATCCTCTAGAAAGTACCAGAGGCCTTGGAGGTGAAATATTTTCAGGACTCAATGGGCATGATCGTAGCCAAAATGGGGCATGATCGTAGCCAAAATGCCCAATAACGGGGAGAGGAAATTGGAAGAGTCTTCCTCCAGTAAATAGACAGGACCTCAAGTGGAGGGACAGAGTTACTAACCCACAGTCAAAATTTCTGACCCAGACTGTTCCTGTCTAAAAGAACTGCAGGGACAAAAATGGAGAAGAGAGTGAAGGAAAGGTAGTCCAATGACAGGTCCAATTTGGGATCCATCTCATGGTAGGCACCAAGGCCTGACACTGTTACTGACGCTATGATGTGCTTACAGATTGGAGCCTGACATGGCTGCCCTCTGAGAGGCCTAGCCAGCAGTTGACTGAGACAGACACAGATACTTACACCCAACCATTGGACTGAAGTTGGGGACCCCTATGGTTGAATTAGAAGGACT
>JADRCC010571971.1:0-11867 GCA_019843855.1 Hylomyscus alleni
ATCAGGATTCTTTTTTCTCCTTTGGTCACTAACAAAACAATGCCCAAATCTGGTTTCTTTTGTAATCCTGGGGCTTGTACCTAGGGCATCATGAAGGCTAGCCTAGTGCTGTATCACTGGGCTGTGTCCCTAGCCCTTATGAGTCTATTTTTAAAGTTATACTTAAAATATCATTTAATTGAAGTAAGACAAAAATAAGAATTATGATTTCTCTTTCTTTTGCAAATGCGAAACCTTATTTCATGTTTAATATTTTAAATACCCTACAGGGTTTTTACAGTATTATCAGTAAAATATGCCTCCACAAACAGGGAAAATTAAAACACTGTGTAATGCAATATAAACAGACCAAATAGAAATGAATACCAGTGCATGTTTTCAAATAAGGATGTATCAGAGAATTAACAATGTGAAGAAAAGAATGTTTGCAGTTATGTTTAAATTAAAAGCCCTCCTGGTGTTCTCTTCAAGGTCATAGACATGAGAAGACAATGAGGCCACCTCCAGAGGAGAACGGCAGGGGCTGTCTCAGGCAAGCTTTCCACTTCTTGGAAGACTCTGCCTAGATCCATATCATTTGTCATACTGGTCTGTGAATCCAAACACTTTTCTTCTTCACGCTCAACTTTGGAAGGAATGACCTGGTCCAGCTTGCCTTCTGCTTTTTTTGGTAGGTCTACCTCTACCTGGTCCCATTCTTTTTGATCTGTTCTCATTTAGTGGCTCTTGTGACTGACTTTCTTGTAGTAGAAGACACTGTTTGGGTCATCTGCTTGGCCCTCTGAGTCGCTGATTCAGTCACTTTCCCTGCCGTGGAAACCATGGGCTGCACAACTTTTTTCTCTCTGTCTCATGTTTTTTTTTTTCCCCCAGAAATTTGTCTTTGGCCAAATTGGGTTGCTTGAGGAACATTCCTGCTACCAGTCTTAGCCTGCTCCATATGTTCTTTGGCCTTTGATCTTGTAATCTGCCTGGTAGAAGGAAAAGCCTTTTCTGGCTCAGCTTTCATACTCCTCTGGTCTGTGACAAGAAAGCTGGGCACAGTGGGCCTGTAGAGACCCACTTTGAACACTTCACATTTGGCTTTCTCTCAGTTTTTGTTTGTTTGTTGGGTTGGTTGGTTTTTTGTCTGTTTTTGTTTTTGTTTTTTGCAGACAGGGTTTCTCTGTGTAGCTCTGACTGTCCTGGAACTCACTCTGTAGACCAGGCTGGCCTCGAACTCAGAAATCTGCCTGCCTCTGCCTCCCAAGTGCTGGGATTAAAGGCATTGCGCCACCACTGCCCTTTTCTTCTTTGTATTTCTGGAGGAGCTGCTTCTGTTGGTCACTCAGAACCATTTTCACTGACCTTTTTTTGGAGCTGGCCTGTTCTGGAGTTACATCAAGGTCTCTCCCTTCCGGTGGAATGTTGACTGAAGTGTCTGTTTCATTCATACACCCTGTGTCTGTTTTCCTTCTGAGACAGTGACTTTCTGTGAGCCAAGCTGGGCCTAATTATTTCAGTGCTCGAATCTTTCCAAAGCCAACTGGCAAAATGGGATACCATCATCCTGAAGCAGTCTCTGGATCCACGACAATACCACAACACAGAAAACTCCACAGATCTACAGAAGGAACACCCAGACCGACCCTTCTCCAAACTGAAACTTCGTGATTCCTCTTTCTAAGAAATGTCAACCATTAGAAATAATATGAAGATTTCCAAATGCTCCTACAACACCAATATTCAGGACATATTTTAGAGTAAACATTTTAATAAACAGCAGCATAGAATAATCAGTATTTAATATAGTCTCTGGTGGTGAAATACAAATGCGTATATCCTCGATAGAAAATAGTGTGTTGGCCATTACAAGTCCATGCTTGTCTATTTGGAATGCCCACAAGAACAAATCAAACATTAAGCGATACAGTGATTAAAGGCATGCAGTGAGGCTAAAGAAAGATATGGTAATGTGAGCTACCTGAACATTGTTGTTATATAGGTGAAGAAAATCTACACTGAGTTAAAAACAAGCAAAGGAAATAAGGAAACAGACCAGATATAAAAATGCAGGTGTATTTTCACTTCCGTGATACAAACCATTAACAGTTTTGTGCAGAAAAAAAAAACCTGACAATAAACTCACCTTACCAAAAAAAAAAAAAAAAAAAAAAAAAACATTGTCAACAAAGTAAAAGAGGTTTTTGTTCAGTTTGTGGAAAAGGCTACCTTTTAATACAAAAGAGGCTGCATGCCGAAGCTCCACAGCGCTGTCTTAATACAATATAACAAGTGGTTTTGAGATTCAGTTTGCTCACCTTAATAGCTTCAGTTATTATTTTTAAAAAGGCTTAAAAATAAGTGTTATAGTTCTTTATAAAAAACTAAGTTGAATTTATTATTATTTTTAACCATAATAATGACTTTCCAGAAGGTATCTTACTGGCTCATGGAATGCTAGCCCCCCACTAAAGGACTCCTTGAAAACTCAGATTCACTGAGACTGTGTTTACTCAAAATAAATATTCTTGGAAAAAAATTGATTGTCATACGATATATAGAATTGTGGTTTGAAGTGTCATCATTAAACAGTTGCATAGCAACAAAAGGATACAAATCTTCTCCTCTGCTCCACTTCAAGAAATGTCACATAGAATCAGCTTATTCATGCCACAAAACAGGTCTAAATTCATTGCTCAGTAAATCTGAATATAGCCAACTCTTTGGAGTTCACAGTACCTATAAGTTCATGCTTGTTTGGGAAAACTTAGGCACATTTTGGTAGACAGATTTCCTTTATTCCTTATGTAAATTCTACTTTTAAAAGCAGGAAGTTCAGGCTCTTCCTAACTCTTATATTCCCCTCATGAAATATTTCTAGGATTTAATGTGCATCTTATACATTGCTATAGCTTTAAAATAAAAGCAAGACTTGCTGACATGTTTTTTTAGAATAAAGGAGTTATTTTTTTTAATAAAAGAAAAATCAAATCAAAAATTCCTCTCTATGTCAAACTTGAATCTCCCAAAGATTCTGAACACAGTAAAAAGGTGACTGGCAAGTAAATGTCAGGATGGGCACACTCGATGTCACCTCCTAAGGAAGGCAAGAAGGACCATATTGCTTGTTTACCAAGTTAAGGAATTTGGAGTTTTGTAATCTCTGAACGAACTCAGTGTGTTTTTTAGACATCTGCTTTTTGAAATAGGGTGTTTGGTCTTTGGGTTTCAGCTAGCTCTATGAATAAAGTGTTACAGTTCTGGGTGCTGGAATTTAACTGGTGAACATCTCCAGGAAAAGCACAAAGTGTGAGTTTAAGTTTACTCATCACAGGGTTTCCTCTTGCTCATCTGGTAAGCACTCCTGAGACCTGGGCCAACTTGTAAACAAGCAACGAGGCATGAGTGTGGTTATGCTTGCCTCTAGCATCACAGGTTTGCAGCACGAATGGTCAGGGGAAGCTCCTACTGAGGCCGACTAAAGGAGCAGTGAAACAACCCTTGTTCTTCTCTAGTGGATACTGATCCAGGCTGAGGGACCATTTTCCTGACACTGCCTCCTTGGGTGCTCCAGTCCGAAAGCAATAACCTAAATGGTGATGCACAACCATTTCCAGCATCCAAATCTATCTTCTCTAGGGCCTGTGTAAACATATTGTGGAAGAAGGGACTGTGGAAAAGGCCTTCGTGAGAAGAGTAAGGTCACACAGAGTTGCTCTACACCATCCCCGAGAAACCTGGCTACTGAGAGGACGGCTGTGGGCGAGACTCGTCTGTATGGCTCATTTCTATCTGAGATTTAAAATGTAGCCTAAAGTTCCCTCTGTGGTACTAAACACCACTTCCATTCAAACATGCCTAGAGTCTAAGTTGAATCAACATAGTTCCTGAACATCTGTCCTGAAGTTGAGACAGCAGGTAGACAAATGCTACAATATATACATTTTAGGGGTAGATCAGTCATGGTGACCAAAGGCAAACACACAGAGAGAGCACCATTTGACTTCCTTTTTTTTTTTTTGGTTTGTTATTTAATCACTATGTTCTGTTCCTCTTCATTGGTTTTGCAGTTTTCAGCCCTTGAAATAAATGGTCTGTTCCCAGCACCATATCATACACCCAGATGGAGTGTAAATCCCACAATGCATTATTTTTCCTGGCTGGTGTCTTTCCAGTAAGACACAGTTACACTTCACAGAAGACACTGGTTGCAATGTCTGCTAAAGGAGAACAAACCTTCAATAAAAACATTCGAATATAAATCTTTTCTGCCACCGTCTAGTTTTTCCGGGATAGTGTATTTGCAAAAGTCACACATTCTACACTTCTGCAGAAATCATAGATTCGGTGTGCCCGTGGATATTGGAGTCCCCAAGCAAAGATGATTGCTTTGAGTCTGTTTTGTAGGGTTTTTGAGATTTGTTGCCAAAAACAGTGATGCCCATTCCACCAGGGTGATTTGGAATTGACATGTGGGGTAGCAAAGGAACGTTTGCTTCCTGATTGGATCCTGATGAGGGCAAGCTGGCCACATGGCCAGTGCTGGTCGATCCACTGGCGCTGCTTGGGGACCGACTCTTTGGAGGTGGGCAGTGTTGAATCACCCTGGGGGGTCCTGCAGGCTGGTAGTGGGCAGCGGGAAAGGCTGCGTATCCAGGAGGTATTGGGTATCCATTGATGGGAATGAAGCGCTGGTTCTGAGGTATCGCTGGGCCAATGAAACCAGCGATTGGACCCTGGGGTGTAATCCCTTGGCTCGGGAACATGTAATTGGGAAATCGGGGATTGCTGAGGTTACTCACAGGGCTGGCACTGAGGGAGGTGGTCTGCGTGGTGGCATTTCCACCCGAGGGGGTGGTAGAGCTGGTATGACTCGAGAGGCCCTCCCAGGATCGCAGCCGGACGTGGATGTCTTTAAAGCGTGGTCTCCTGGAAGGAATCTCATTCCAGCACTCCGTCATGAGGCTGTACATTCGCGGGGGGCAGTCTTCAGAACACGGTAACAGTTGCCGCTTCCGCACCATTTCAATCACTTCCTGATTACTAAACCCATAATATGGCTGGAGTCCAAAGCTGAAAATCTCCCACAACACAACCCCGAAAGACCAGATATCAGAATCAGAGGAGAATTTGCCGTACATGATGGCCTCAGGGGGCATCCAGCGGATGGGCAGTGAAGACTTACTCTGCACCCTATAGTAATCAGCAGAGTAAATTTCTCTGGAAAGCCCAAGGTCTGAAATCTTTACATGCAGTTGCTCTCCAATTAAAATGTTGCGAGCTGCAAGGTCCTTGTGCACGAAGAAATGACTAGACAGGTACTCCATGCCAGCTGCGATCTGAATTGCGATGTGTAAGAAATCACCATGGTCCAGGCTAGATTTGACCGTCCCGTCTTCATCACTGCTACAGCCGACATCAGAATGTGGGGATCGCATGATGAGGAACTCGTGGAGATCTCCCTGGTTCATATACTCAAAGAGCATACACACAGGTTGTTCCTGGGTGACGGCACCGAGGAGGCATACAATATTGGGGTGGTGTAGTTCAGCCATGAGAGAGGCTTCCTGCTGAAATTCTGTCCACTGCTGGGGGTTGTTATAGTCTTTCAAGGTTTTGATAGCCACCAGCTGCGCATGGTCCATGCCTGGGAGGTAGAGATGGCCCTTATAGATTTTTCCAAAGGTACATTCGCCCAATTCTTCCATGAATCTCACAGCAGAAAGAGGCAGCTCTTTAGCCTTGCTCTGTAAGAAAGGGAAAATATGGGTTAAAACCCTTACAGCAAGATGTATTGACACTGAAAAGCAGGGTGGCATACATCAATGCTGAACAGATGGGATACTTGTGCTGAAGGTAATGGTACAATGCTTGCCAGTCTCTGCAGAACCAGGCTTGTTTATGCAGTCCTGTCCATTATAGAACTGAAATGACTCACGCATCTCCCTGGAGGAGACTGAGTGTAATAACTGGTGAAGAAGCTGGGTGTGGTGGCAAAAACAAAGACAAAAACAAAACAAAAAACAAAACAAAACAAGCAAACAGAAAAGGGAGGGGAGGGGACTTAGAGTCAGGCCTGGTGACATTTACCTGCTGTCCTAGCAGTCAGAAAGCAGAGGTAGAACTATCAGGAGTTTGATAGGCGCCTGGGCCAAATCCCAGTCTCAACAAAAGCTGGGAATGTCATTCAAGAGTTAAGAGTGTCTTCATTTACAAAACCCTAAGTTTAATTCCTAGCCCCCCCCTCAAAATGTGTGTGTGGGGACCTTGGGGTGGCTACTAAATAGAATATTCTAAAGTTGTGGAAAAGAACAAGGGAGCTTTCTATGTGCAGACATGAGGGTGGCCTCTAAAATCCTACTGCTCGGAGTTCAACATAAAAAGCAAAGCAGCTAAAATGCCATGCATAGCCTTTGTAGAAAAGAGGAAATAGAGAGAACCTGTCTGCATTTCTTTGCATATGCATAAGAAAATTTAGGAAGCCGTTAAATGGAAACTCAGAACAGCAATGGCTACTGGCAAGGATCTAAGCAGGAATTTAAAAGAAAGGGAGTGCAGGTAGAGGTTTTTCATCTCTTGCTCTTTTATACTTTAAAGTTTTAGGACTAGATTAAATAACATTAATTAGCATGGTAATTACATTTAAGGCCTTGGGTTAATCTTTTCCATCTGACTAGTCAGGGATTTCTTTTCTGCTGTTATAGATCTGCCTACTATTTTGTTTACATGGGTTAGATCAGTGGTTCTCAACCTTCTTGATGCTACCACTCGTTAATGACTGTTCCTCACGTATTGGTGACCCTTAACTATTACACTGTTTCTGTTGCTACTTCATATCTGCAATTCTGCTGCTGTTAATGAATCATAATGTAAATATTCATGTTTTCTGATTGTCTTAGGTGATTCCTGTGAATGGGCCTTTTTACAACTAACAGGGTGGCAGCCTACAGGTTGAGATCCATTGCTGTAACAGGTAGAAAGTAATTAAGTTTGCTACTGAGCAGTGTCTCGGTTCCTAAGACCATCAGAAATATGTTTTTCCATGGTCTCCACACACAGGTTGAGAACCACTGGTCTAGATTGTTTCTTTCTGCCTTTTTTTTTTTTTGATCCATTGATTAAATCTAGGGCCTCATGCATGCTTAACACACACTACCACCTCGCTCTATCCGCAGCCTCTAGGCTACGATTTGGTGGGAACCAACGGACTTCCTATGGGAGAGAAAGTGTGGCCATGAGAAATGCAACCAATTACACTGACTCTCTTTGTCATAGCATGGACGATATGACTTTTTCTGGTAAGAATAACTCAAGCTGAGTCCTTCCTGTATGACACTGAGGGAAGGACTCCTATGATAGCTGATGGTAATAAAATAACGTAAAGAGATCCAACAGATGCCCTGACCTCTTCAACAGCATAGTCTGTGTTAATTAATTTTAGTCCTGAATAGGATTTCCAGGTCTTGATGATAGAGAAGGGTAAGGGATCGAGCACTAAAATCTCTTAGGAAAATGAGAATCAGGACATAGATTAATGGACTCTTGGAACTAGAGTGCCCTCTCTACACAGCTTTCAAGTTAACCCATGGTGGAAAACGTATAATTCAGGGAGTTTTAAACCCAAGCAAAAGCCCTGGCTTTCGGAGTTTGCATCTTGGGTCTGCTGTTTTCTACTAATACTAGTTATTCCTGAACAGCACTTAACCAATATGAACTGACTTAACACAGGCCTGCAGGGTTAGGTCAGATGTGGTAGCTGATGACCTTGATTTTTTTTCTTTTAACTTCTCTACAGCCACCCAGAAGTAGATTACAATTTGTGAATGATTTAGATCTGCATACAGCCTTAATTAGTTCTACAGAGTCCTTGTAATTCCCTTTATTATTATTATTTTTTAAATGTTTTCTAGGTATCTTTCGTTAGACTCTCTATGTTCTGGTATAGTTGAGCTTCTTTTAAAAAGTTTTCTTCCAATTGATGTAGAATCCATTTGCATCTTGGCGGCACCTGAGATGCTGAGTAGCCAGCCTGCAGACTGCTCCTCTCTCTAGGATGTGTGGGTGGAGGCAGAGATTGGGTGGGGCAGAGAGAAGAGCAGGCCAAATTTCTGGGGAAAGGAAGAAAAGGGGTGGCCAGGACCATGGCAATGGCCTGGCCTATCACCCTCCCTACCCCCATCCACACCCAGTCTTTGGAGCTGTCCCCTTCCCCCAAGTTAAGCAAATTCCTTCTCTCCTATTCACCTCTGCAAGAACTCATTCTGTTATTTTGCAGGTGAAGAAGAGTGAAAGAAGAAATAGAGTATGTTCAGGACAGCCCTTCTGAAGCTTTGGCCAGCAAGGCCAGGCAAAGTGATGGCCTGGGAGACTGAGAAGGCCTCTGAGACTTAAATGGGAGTTGGGAACAATGGCCCTGTACTCTAGGGTGCTGTAAACAGTTCTTTCTTTCTATTCATACACACACAAGGCTACATCTTGACCCAGTTGGATCTTGTCATATCTCATCAGCATGGGTAAGCTAGGCAGGCATGCAGCCAAGTATATCTTCTCTAACTTACCTAAGGAAGGGCTTATTAGAGTCACCCTAAACCAATGAGAGTGTTTGCTCTGGGAGAGAGTAAGGTAAGTCCTAAACTGGCGGAGTTCAGCAAGACTTTCCTTTGAACACCTGTGCAGCAGCTAGCCTAGAAAATGGCTAACTCTAAGCTTGGTTTCAGGGGAGCCATTTACACAGTGATTTGCATTTTAAAAAAATGCTCAAATTACTTGGTACAAATGAATCTTAACTATGAACCCATTTTCAAATTTTACATAAATCCTAAACTAGTTAAAAAAATCATAAAACCCCTTAAAAGAAGCTGTCAGTAGACTGCTCGGAGATGGCAGGAAATTAGCTGTATTGTTAAAGAACAGATGGTTTATATTATACAAACCCTTTAGGCTAAACTTGTTTAGGTCTGGTATATTGTAAATTATATTTTAGTAATGAAAGTGAAATGACCTCGGCTTGACCTCAAGTGGGGTTTGTCTGTTTGAACCAATGCAGTGGAAAACTATGAAAGAAAATGAAGTCATAAAGTTTTGGCAGTTCAATTTTGCCTCATTTCAAGTTAAGGGGTTATAAATCTGTTTAGTTTTTGTTTGACAAGTATTTGTCATACAGGGATGTACAAAATGTAAAGAAGTGTAAAATACACATGAGGCACGATGCCAAAGTAAACTAAGTACAAAGGCACCCTGGAAAGAACAGGGTCCCGGGCTCCTATCTCTCCATCACTCCCTCCATTAGTTAAATGACAAGATGGGCTGCGTTTATTATATGCTGTAAGGCAATTAAGTACCTTAAAAACTGAAACAGGCTTTCAGTTTAAATGTTAACATTTTTACTTCTCAAAGTAAACACACATCTGCCTCGGTTCAGCTTTAAAAATTATATAACTTTTGATGGAGGAGGAGGGAAAAATTTGATGTAGAAGTTGATACATTGGCCAGGGTCTGATAGGGCTTCTTCCCCCAGTCATTTATAGACAGCCACTGGACTATTGTGGAAATGAGCTCTTTGCAGACAAGAAAGAGAAGAGCATTTAAGTCTGGTTATGTATCTGGTCTAGGTCTGGCTAAGACACAGATCCTGAGGCCAGGATGACGATAATGATGGTGACCTTTTGAACTGAGGGATGAGCAGTAAGTAGGAGTGCCCCTTCTCCTGTCTCTTAGTGTGTGATGTGGAACTGGTGAGCCGTGGACAGAGTCCTAAAACTATTTTTCATATAGAGATGGGCACAGAGGGGTATCAAGAGTCATCCCAGTGACTATGTCTTTCTACCTTGGGGAAGGTTCACCTCAGGTGAACCTGAGAATCTGCTTGAAATGGTGCTTCAGGAAGGGCAGGTGATGATAGCTTGCTTTCTCTTCCTCCTTTTGCATAGGTGACTAGATCACCCAAGATAGTGAGATAAGATTCTATGTGGTCCCCTCCATCTATAGTACTTCTCTGCACTGGACAGGGATACAGTGAAGTATGGGAGCGGAAGGCAGCCTCGAGCAGGAAGGGGGCTCTAAGAGTGGGTACTAATGGACAACTGAAATTCATATCCATGTGCTTAGCCTGAAGCTTCTCTCTGCAGTCCCTGCCTTCCCTGTCACCCAAAGCAAAGCCCCTTCTCTTGCTTTGATGACCAGGCCAACAGCAACCCCATGGTGTTTTATTTTGTTTCAGAAGCAGATTGTACCACCTCCCTCTTCACCTAGGAGGTACTGCAGATCCACAGCCCTCTCTGGCCTTTCCCCACAGAAAGCTTGCCTTTGGGGAGTGTTCCAACCCAGGGACTCAGGTGAGATCTCCATTTTCTCTCTGGTGACCTTCTAGAGTGGGACCAGCCAGGAGACACAGGCCTCAGAAGTGGCAGGGCAGCCGGCACAGGATCCTTTCTACCTCCTTCTTCACCTAGGAGGGACTGCAAATCCACAACCCTCTTTGCCCCTTCCCCACAAGTGAAGAGCCTGTCTCCAGGGTTTGTTCTGACCCCAGGACTCAGGAGGGACTACTGATCCACAACCTTACCAGAGGAGAGCTGATCTCCCAGAAGTGCTGACACAGGCTTACAGACCCACAGGAGGAACAAGCTCCAGCCAGAGTCAGCAAGAACATCTAACATCAGAGATCAACAGATGGCAAAAGGGAAATGCAAGAATCTTATCAACAGAAACCAAGGCTACTTGGCTTCATCAGAACCTAGTACTCCTACCACAGCAAGTCCTGGATATCCCAAAACACTGGAAAAGCAAGATTTGGATCTAAAACCATATCTCACGATGATGATAGAGGAATTTAAGAAGAGCATGAATAACTCCCTTAAAGAAATGCAGGAGAACACAGGTAAACAGGTTCAAGCCCTTAAAGAGGAAACACAAAATCCCTAAAAGAACTACAGGAAAGCACAACCAAACAGGTGAAGGAACTGAACAAAACCATCCAGGACCTAAAAATGGAAGTAGAAATAGTTAAGAAATCACAAAGAGAGACAATTCTGGAGATAGAAATTCTAGGAAAGAAGTCAGGAACCATAGATGCAAGCATCACCAACAGAATACAAGAGATAGAAGAGAGAATCTCAGGGGCAGAAGATACCATAGAAAATATTGCCACAACAGTCAAAGAAAACACAAAATGCAAAAAGTTCCTAACCCAAAACATTCAGGAAATCCAGGACACAATGAGAAGACCAAACCTAAGGATAATAGGTATAGAAGAGAGTGAAGACCTCCAACTTAAAGGACCAGTAAACATCTTCAACAAAGTTATAGAAGAAAACTTCCCTAACCTAAAGAAAGAGATGCCCATGAACATACAAGAAGCCTGTAGAACTCCAAATAGACTGGACCAGAAAAGAAATTCCTCCTGCCATCAAATAGTCAAAACACCAAATGCACAAAACAAAGAAAGAATACTAAAAGCAGTGAGGGAAAAAGGTCAAGTAACATATAAAGGCAGGCCTATCAGAACTACACCAGACTTCTCGCCAGAGACTATGAAAGTCAGAAGATCCTGGGTTGATGTCATACAGACCTTAAGAGAACACAAATGCCAGCCCAGGCTACGATACCCAGCAAAACTCTCAATTACCATAGATGGAGAAACCAAAGTATTCCATGACAAAACCAAATTTATACAATATATTTCCACAAATCCAGTCCTTCAAAGGATAATAAATGGAAAACTTCAAGGAGGGAAACTACATCCTAGAAAAAGCCAAAAAGTAATTTTCCAACAAAATTAAAAGAAGATAGCCACCTGAACAGAATTCCAACTCTAACAACAAAAATAACAGGAAGCAACAATTACCTTTCCTTAATATCTATTAATATCAATGGATTCAATTCCC
>JADRCC010571974.1:0-13227 GCA_019843855.1 Hylomyscus alleni
TAGCATGCACTTTTAGAACTATCCATTTTCCTAATGGTGTAAATTTCTGAGTATATACATGCTATATTCTATCAAATATTCACACATTTCAATTCACTAAATGGTCCTATACACTACTAACATGGCAGTAAGGTAAAACATCCACACATTTCCTAAATTTCTATTGCTAAGTGTTTTGATGTGCTTGCGTGATTGTGTTCTCAGAGTCATTTTCCTGAACTTGATACTGTCTTGATCTGCTTTTGGTTGCTTTAGCAAAATATTAGAGACTGAATAACTTATAAAGAAGAGAACTAAGTGTGGCTCCTAATTCTGGAGACTGGCGAGTTTGAGGGCATGAATCTGGTATCTTGTGTGTTCTTTTCTACTGTGACACATCACTGTGGAAAGCAAAAGATCAAGAGAGGGAGGGCCACTACTAAAATAATTTTCTTACAGGGGCACTCTCGGCATTAATCCACATACAAATGTAAAGCCCTTATGCCCTTCTGGCCTCTCATTCACACTCCTCTTTAGAGCTGGTGCTTGTGGGTTAGGTTTCTAATATATGACCTATGGGAGTAGGCATATTTAAGGCTGAGCAGGTATTGACTTTTTTGATTGTGTTAATCTTTCAGGCTTTCTTTTATTCTTCATTAATTTATCTATTCACTTTCCATCCCAGTCACAGCCCCCTATCTCCTCTGATCCCAGTCCCATCCTCTCATCCTCCCACTCCCATTCCCCCTTTCCTTTCAGGATTTCTTTTATATGAAATCATCTATTCTTTAAAATTATATTCATTATAGGACTTGCAATCTATAATTTAAAATTAAAGAGTCTGTCCATTATTTGCCAGTATTTGTAAGATGTAAGAAGTTAAATTCAGAATAATAATCCATCTCCTATACACATTGCTACATACAGCCAGCAATTTGCCTTTTAACTTGTTTGGGGGCAACTGTTATCTTGTATAGGGTTTCTTTTATTTTACTGACGTCAAGCTATTTTCTTCTCTATATTTTTCATTTTAAATGTTATCATTAGGAAATTATTTCCTAGTATTATTTTAGCAAAAATATTTTCTAGTCATTTCATTTATTAGTGTTATAGTTTATGCTCCACTTTGATGCATGTGAGAAAAATTTTAAAGGAAAATTTGAAAGAAAGAGCTCCTGATTATATTTCTACAGGAAAAGTTCTTTGTCCCAATGCCATTCATTGGTTTGCCTGTAGTTCTAAAATGGACTGACTTTATAATATTATAACCCATTCTTTCTGCTTTAGTAAGCCACCTGTATCTCTAGGATTGATGGCATATGAACCCCATTCTCTGATGGATCTATGGAGTGTTGTTGGTTTCTAATTTGTTCAGTTTTTTTGTTTTATTGTTGACAGGGTGGGTGCTACTGAAGAATTACCAGATTTTATGCTAGAAACTGAATTCCCTGGACATACTAGTTATAACATTAAATATTTGTTTCTATTAATTAAAGAGCAAATTCTAAGCTATATACTAATACTAGTGCTTTTTTAAAATAAAATTTAAAATGTAAAATAAAGGACTGCACATTCTCCATATTTGAAGAGTTATGAGTTTTCTTCTGGTATTTCTAGAATTCATTTTCCTGAGTTCATAGTAGAACTTCTTACACTAGGATTCCATCTTCAGTTGTCTGAATGCAAATGATCCCCATAGGTCCATAGGGAGTGGCACTCTTAGGAGATATGGCCTTTTTGGGGGAGGAAGTGTGTCACTGAGGGTGGGCTTTGAGGTTTCAGATGTTCAAGTCAGGCCCAGTTTCACTCTCTCTTCCTGATTCCTGTAGATCCTGATGTAGGACAGTAAATTCCTCTCCAGCACCTGCCTGTCACCATGCATCCGGCCATGATGATAATGGACTAAACTTCTGAACTGTAAGCCAGCCCTAATTCAGTGTTGTCCTTTGTAAGAGTTGCCATGGTCATGGCATCTCTTCACAGTAATAGAAACCTTAATTAAGGCACCATCTCTTTCTCTATTTTTGGAAAAATTTTAAATATTTACTCTACAGGCTGTGTGATGATGTTAGGGGTGTTTGCTATTCCTCTTGATTGTATTTCTCTGGTCTCTCATTTCCTTGCATAGTTTATAATTTTGGTTTTGCATACATTGTCAACAAGAATATTTTTCCTTGAGAAGCCCATGTGACTTACTTTACATGTCAGCTTTGTGTATATCTGATGAGATTTTTCTTTTTTAATTTAAGCTCACTGTGAAAATATTTACATTAATCTCTCTTTAGCCTATGGAACTGTTTGAGTGGCTTCTATTTGGACCTTTGTCCTGTGTCCTGATTCCTTACTGGTGTATCTCCCCCAATGCCCCCACCTACCCACCTGGAAGGATGGGAATTTTACTGCAGTTTCCTTGAGTTTGATTGCTTGTGAGTGCAGAATCAGTTTAGGCAGCTCAGTTCCAGTTGCCACCCGTTTGGAGTTGCTGGGTAAACTTTCCCAGCTGTGTGGCAATAATCCTCAGCCCCAGCTGCTGAGCCTTGTCCCATCTTCTAATTTCCTCTCAATATTTTCAGCTATAATTGTCACTTCCTGTTTCTGAGATTTCCCTCTTTATATTCTTCTGTCTGTCTCAAATTAGGCTATGAATGTTCAGTTGCTAGCTAACTTGCTTTTCCTTTTTAAACTCATCATTTCTCTGGGGCGGGGGGGGGAGGTTGAGAGTGGGGGAGGGAGATTGTCTTCTACATCAGTTTAATTTTTCTTACTTGCCAGAGGACCCAAGCGTACATACACGATGTAAACAACACATAGGAAGGCTTTCTTGTGGGCTGCTCAGACACTTTGTATGTTCATTAAAAAAAAAAAAAAAGACTAGGTTGAAGTTAGCTTATTTTCATTCTTAAACTATATTACATATTTAGCAATGATCAATCTTGCCTGGTTACACACACGGTCCTTCTGTGACAATTCCTTGGACTGCTGGAATTAATAGAGGCTGCACCTGTCTTTCTGGGACCAGTTTAGCTCTTGTAGCTTTGGGTGGTGCCCAGTTGGATTTGTAATTTGGACGGTGTGTATTGTCACCATGTAAAATAATCTCTGTAAGAGACCATCATGCCCCAGTGGGTGCTGTGGCCATAGCTATTATCCTTAATGCTCATGCCTTTAGAAATGATGGCCTCTTTCTTTTTCTCAGTCTGGGTCAGTCCATGGGTCTAATGAGTTTAACTAGATTGAAGCTAATGGTAACTGAAAGTATGAAAGACTAGACTGATTTTTCTGTTTCAAAATTTGAATGATTCAAACAAGGTTGTCACTAGGGTTTGATAACATGAGGCTTTTAGAAATGCATGTCCCTTAGCACACATTTTAACGATTTGTTTAAAGAGAATTATCCACTCCCAGAGGTTACTAAGTAATGAAAGTAATGCTGTATGAGTTCATTAGTCTCTAATATGATTTTTCTCTTCATTTTATTTTCCAATAAGGAAAGCTTTTCCAAATGATGCATTTCCGAGGCTGAGGAGAAAGAATTCTGATTGGTTTCTTCATGGCTATTACCAGTCATGAGAGAAAAATCCAGCTAGTTTGCAATTTTCAAAGAAGTAGAGAGATTAGTTTGTTAATGCCTATTCAGTTCTTTCTTTCTTTTTTCTTTCTCTTTTTTCCTATTTGGGGAATTGAAATTTTGAGAGTGGCTTCAGAGAGATGAGGGGAGAGAGCTTTAGCTGCAAGGTAGCAACAGGGCCTCTCCTCTGCAGAATTTCTTTGAAGTTGCAGTGGTGAGTGTGGGGATGTGAGAACTGTAACCTTGTTCCCAGGAGCAGAAAACGACCCTGCCTGAGCACTGCTGTTACACCTATCTCTGCCTCCCAAAAAGGAATCAAGTGATTGCTGTGCAGAGCCCCGACAGACAGGAAAACCCCACAAAGGTTTAATTAGTGATAATGTATGCACTTGTTGATGTTATTAAAGGTAGATGAGGGTGATCATGTTGCTCAAGGGATATACAGACACATGAACAAGTGAATAATTTACACGAATGACTGGGGTATTGAGAATTGTTTTAAAATAGGCTAACAGGAAGTGTTAGGGAGAAACACGTATGGGAAGGGAGACAGAGGACTGGAGTTTCATTCTGGCTGTGATGCTCTCACTTAAGGATCTTGGGAACCACCTGATTTCCCTGCAGGCTTTGGCTTCTTCATGAGAACCTACATAAAGCTAGGAGGGTAGGTCACCATTATTGAGGAAAAATTCAAATAAGGTTTCTTTACATAGAGGCTACAGGCTACACAATTGAGTCTGTCCTTTTCCTGATTGTAAAACACGAAAGTTAAAGCAAAGCAAAACTACAAAACAGTTTCAAGTTTCATGACCAGGACAACCACATTAGGAGAAAAACAAAACAAACCAGCTGTCCTTCTTCAACTGCTGCTGAAAAAAAGCGCAGAGTGGTAAAAGTGGATTATCAGTTGGGACTCTGAGGTGGAGGTATCGGAAGATACATTTGGAAAAAGGAGCTACATATTAAAAAAAAAAAAAAAGCAGACAGTGAAAGCCAGAGGATGGGGTGTATTCACAACATGTCAAATTGTACGCCACTACAAGGCACTGAATCCGAGAAAAAGAAGGTTCTAGAGACTCAGGGACAGTAGTTACAAAAAATTCATTGTAACCACAGAGGACAACAGTAAGACCAACATTACAAAGAAATCAACTATACCAAAGAGGTGTTGTGGGTCAGGAAGTGCTCAGAGACTGAGGCGAGCCTAGCACTAAACTAAACACAAAACTTTCTCTCACTCATTATATGATTTTATATAGTTCATTATAGCTGTCTGTTCCTGTTTCAGGCAGGTGCCATAAATATTCGCATTCCAGAAACTCTAGAAAGCATTTTAAAAATTGTCTTTGATGAATTTTCTTTTGCAGCAGCACATTTGGAGCATCCTAGTTGATGTCACAGAAAGCTTCCTGTTACTCCAGACATCTAAACAAGACTATATGGCCACTTCCCAGGGCTGCTGGTGGCTTAGTTTCTACACTGGGCCAGACCCTTTCACCTTGGAAGTCTTCTGAACTAGCGAGAGAGACTGTGAAGGTGGGTTTAGCAGAACTAGAAAAAGGGAAAAGAGTTGCACCATGTGACTGTAAGTCTACAAATGCACCCTTGGCAGCTACTTGAAGATTCAAGATGTCAAAGCCACAAGTAAGGAGGCATAGCTACCTGGTGGGTTAAGAATGAGGGCTAGAGGAAGGGACGTGATCATGAGATGGTGACAGTAAGGTATAACCATCTGTCTGAGAACTCATATACAGAAGGAAATGGAGAGGATTATGTGCTGTTCTGAAAATAGGAGGACTCAGAGTGGGAGAATATGACACAGGCAAGATGAACATGGTGTTGTCTTTGCCAAATCCGCTGGGTGGTGAGATAGAACTTCTTGTCTAGAATCCCATCACATCCTTCTTTGCAGAAGTTATAGAAATTGTTCAAGGCACTTATGCACACAGGTGGTAATCAGCTAGCAATGATTTAGATGGTGCTACAAACTGTCTAGTTCCGCGATGAACTTCCATGAAAATTAATGAAAAGCACAGAGACAGACAACAATATCCGGGTCCACAGAGGCAAACACAATTGCAAGGCCAGACCATATACTCAACGCTAGAACATCAGCCCTCAGAAATCATGATGACTCTGCAAATCAAAGCTAGATATCTTGATGCAGCCAGTTTTAGTGTGTTCTACAGACACACAGGCTTTTGAGGCCAATGAAACTTTCCCTGAAGACTCGAGGAAGGAGACTTGGGAGTAAAGAATGTTTAGAAGTGTTTCCTCTGTCATTACTTTGGAAGAAAAACAACTTAAATTTTTATGTTTTTTTTAAAGTAGCTACTAAAGTAATCACAGTCATGTTCCTAAAAATATCAAGGATTGTCTCATAATACTTATAAAAAAGTAAAATCGACCTTATAGAAAAATATACAGAGTTCTATACCATCAGGGAGCCCAGAAAGGGTTAGGAGTGGAGTCTGAGCATTACCAGCTAATATTAGCCTAGGTATGTTATATTAATGACGAATCTCTTGAAGTTTGATGGAAATTCATTACAAACTAGTGGTTTGTGTACCTACTGTGGCAGCTCTACTATTGTCAACTGGTTATCTTCAGTGCTAATAAATATTTCCCCTATTTCACTGTACATATGACACTGATACAGAGGCCTCTGATGAAACCTGACTCTTAAGTAGTGTAGTATCTGGCACACAGCAGCCAACAATTGGCAGAAGTCTCTTGGGTTAATGATAAAACTTGTTTGATGGCCATATGTCTCCCCTCTCTCTTAGACACCTGTCACTGAGACCCTAGCTTGTGTCACACTGTAGACTGATGCCTGGGTAGAAACAAAACTGAGTAAAAAAGCAAGGCTGGTGGGCACCTGATAGCATGGTCTAAAATTCCTGAAAACAGGCCAGTCAGGCTACTTCCTGGACTCTGAGTAGTGGCTACTCCACACAAAAGCCATTTTTGTGTTCCTTAAAGAGATCCCCTTCTGGTGTTTCTGTTCCCATCCTTATCTGATCCCATGTCTCTGCCAGGCAGGTTCTCCTGTTTCTCTTCGTCTTCCCTATCAATTCTCATTCTTTGTGTCCACGGAGGCTCAGACTTAGGTGCCCAGAGAGCATAAACAATGAAAGGCAAGGTGGCTTCAGAAAGGCTTTAAGACAGGCCAGGGAGTGGGAGCTGATGCTTCAAGAGAAGGGGCAGCTTTGTGATTACAAAGCCTCATCGCATTTGCAAAGAGAGCAAAGTTGGAGAGAATTAACCTTGGAAGGACTGAGTAGACTAAAGGAATATATAAGGAATAATGTCTGTGATTATTTTTAGAGACTGGATATAATTTGGTGACTTTACTTCCAAATGTATATGTGCGAATCAGTCAGACTATGGTAACATCACACCAATACTACCATCACCACTACCTCAACCACCACTAGGACAACCACCACCATCACCATTGCCACCACCACCACCACCGCCACCACCACCACTGCTGCCACCATCACCATCACCACTGCCATGCCACCCACAGAGTTCAAAGACACAAAGACATACAAATCATACTTAGACACATTAAATATACACATTTAAACACCAAATAAAATAACATCTGAACCAACTTGTTGATCTGGGACAGAGCTTAGTGTAATCTTTGTAATAAACTTTGGAGCCATCATTTAGTTTCCTGGTGGGTAAAAGCAACTTCACTGTGGACCCTCTCAGTATCGCTGCATCCTCTGCTTGAGTACATAGAAGTAGAAGTCACTTCAGGCCTTGGGATGGCAGAGGCCACTAGTGTTATTCTTGTTCTTATAAACTATACCACGTTGTGCTCTTTGCTGTCAGAACCACAACTATTGCCTCCATGGCTTCCAGGAGTTCTGCTGGCCTTCACAGTGTAGGTGCCACTGATGGGCTGTCTGGGTTGAGACTTCAGGAGGGCTACCATTCCTCTTTGCAGGATCCACTCTCACAGGCAGCTGACCCATGACCTTCTACCTTCCTCTGTTCAGGCACTCTCCTTTGACCGTCTGTCAGATCTTCCTGGGGATTAATCTTTTCTACCACAAAAGGTTTCTGGATCTGAAGCCATCAGCTGCCCAGAATAGAAATCACCCTGGGAACATTATCCTGGGTGGAGCTCTTATTCTCCTCCCTCAATGTCATAGTCTCTTTCTTTCTTTTTCTTTCTTTCTTTCTTTCTTTCTTTCTTTCTTTCTTTCTTTCTTTCTTTCTTTCTTTCTTTCTTTCTTTCTTTCTTCCTTCCTTTCTTTCTGATGTTAGAAGACTGTACGGGTAGCAAGTGTTTCTTCTGCAGGCTGGAGAAAATCCATGAATGCAGTTGTGCAATTTTTCCATATGCAAATGAAAAAGAAGAACATGTGCTGAAAATATCCCTGAAGATAATGAATCTGAGTTTCCTACCCAATTGCTTTGTTTGCTTTGCTCTCTCTCTCTCTCTCTCTCTCTCTCTCTCTCTCTCTCTTTCTCTCTCTCTCTCTCTCACATACACACGCACACACACACACATTCACTGGCTTGCTCATTCCCTCACTCTCACCCACATACCATAATTTGTTGATGATATTAAAATCATAATAACTTGTAAAGAACAAGAGGATTTCTTAAAAACACCATTTTGTCCTGGCACCTTGCTGATATTGTCTCACTGGACTCTCTCTCTCTTTCTCTCTCTCTCTCTCTCTGTCTGTCTCTCTCTCTCTCTCTTTCTCTCTCTTTGGTTTTTCGAGACAGGATTTCTCTGTGTAGCCCTGGATCTCCTGGAACTCACTCTGTGACCAGGCTGGCCTCGAACTCAGAAATCCGCCTGCCTCTGCCTCCCAAGTGCTGGGATTAAAGGCGTGAGCCACCACTGCCCATGGACTCTTTTTTTTTTTTTAAAAAAAAAGAATATTTATTTATTATTATATGAAAGTACAATGTAGCTGTCTTTAGACACACCAGAAGAGAACGTCAGATCTCATGAGGGATGGTTGTGAGCCACCATGTAGTTGCTGGGATTTGAACTCAGGATCTTCGGAAGAGCAGTCAGTGCTCCTACCTGCTGAGCCATCTCACTGGACTCTTAAACCACGCAAGGGAGCTATGGATTGTGTCTCGCTGGGCTATAAGACTGTAAAGTAAGCAGAAGTAAGCAGGCAGGGAAGGGAAGAATTTGAGGACAGGGCAAAAGCCAATATGCCAGGGCAAAGCTAATGCCATATCTGAAGTCCCTCCAAGGGGTTCAGGACTCAGCCTGGGGCTGGCACTGGGATGATGATGTTGGTGAGTTTAGATGGGAAGAGTACCTTACAGGGTAAGGTTAGCAGTGCCCTAATAATTCATGCCTTTGAAAGAACTTGAGGAAAGGGGAAGAGGGGAAAGGAGGGGCTCAAGGGGAAGTCATGGTTGTGAGTGACCCAAAGCATCCTGGAATGGGCTGAGGGAGAGAGGATGGGTAAGATTGGGTGAAATTACTTCCTCATAGAAACCATAGGAAGGAAAGAAACCAACAGACTTCTGTGAGACAATGTATGAGAAAGTGGACTTTGACAACACAGCCTTAAAGGACTGCATTCAGTGGTGATGATACAACATGACACCAGGTGGTGCGTAATTAATAGTGTGCAAAGGGTTTTCGCAAATCAGCAGTACTAAGAGACACTATAGGGACAGTGTGCTTTCTGTAGCTCAGAGCTGTTCTTTGCGGTGTTCTTCCTCTTTTTGTCTGGGCTGTTCCTATTTTCCTCCTTGTCCGCTATAATCTGGATGCAGCATTATTCATCTCCCCAAGGACTTCCCTAATTTCCCCCATCAAGATCCACTTCCACCCTTCCCCTTGACTGAGAAAAGGCTGCCTGGTCTGTGTCATCAGCTTGTAACATCAGTTCCTTGACTTGCCTTGACCATTTTCTTCACAAATTTCATAGAGTCATCTCCAGAGTCAGATACAAACTCCTTGAAAGTAGTGATGCCCTTTAATCCCAGCACTTGGGAGGCAGAGGCAGGGAGATTTCTAAGTTCAAGGCCAGCCTGGTCTACAGAGTGAGTTCCAGGACAGTCAGGGCTATACAGAGAAACCCTGTCTCGAAAAAAAAAACAAAAACAAAAGCAACAACAACAAAAGAAAGTAATGATGCTAATGAACCCTGCTTGGAGTCCCTCCTACCTATTTCATTATGAATACAAAGGGAATGCTCCATGCAGGCTAAGAAAACGAGTGTAGGCATGTTTCAATCTCCAAGTCCCTACTACAAAGTTTATATTCATTTTTAACGTCTTAGAAGTTGACTTTGATGAAAAACTAGAGACACATGTCAATGTCTATGCTCTCCTGAGGTCTGGTCAGCAATGATACTTTCATTCTTAAACAAACAAACAGAAAAAAAAAACAATCCACTACATGCAGAATTCACAATTCTCTACAGTTCTAATATTCAAAATAAGTTTGTTTTTGTTTTTGTTTTGTGTTTGTGTGTGTGTGTATATGAGAGAGAGAGAGAAAGAGAGAGAGAGCACCTATAGGAAGGGGATTATCTGGCTCATATTCCCAGCCTCATCCAGTGGGTACCACTGACCACCTATCCCAGTCATTTTTCCTTAGTGATAAATGCCTGCCTTCTGTGGCTTTCTATTGCAGCATGACAAATCACTACACACCAAGACCTTCTACAAAACCCATTCATTATCTCCCAGTTCATTTGTCTGGGCATGTTTGTCTGGATTCTTTGTCTCGGTCTTAAAAGGAAAGGTCAAAACCAAGGCACTTGCTGCCTGGTCTTTCATCTAGAGACTCCGAGAAGAATCCACTCCCAAGTTCATTCAGGTGTCAGCAGAATACGGGTCCTTGTGTCTGTAGGTCTGAAGTGTATTTTTTCACTGAAAGTTACTTGCGTTGTGTTCAGACTCCTGAAACTCTGACAATACTTTGTAGGGACCCAATCTTAAAAGCAGCCATCATGCTACAAAGCCTTAGCCACTGTTCCATTGTTATGAAGAGACACCATGACCACGGCAACCCTTATGAAAGAAATAATTTAATTGGGGCTTGTTTACAGTTTCAGAGGGTTAGTCCATTATCATCATATCCAGGAGCATGGCAACATGCAGGCAGTAACTGGAAGGTCTACATCCACATCTGCAGATAGCAAGAAGAAAGAGACACTGGACTCGTTTGGGCTTTTGAAACCTCAAAGCCAATTCCCAGTGCCACACTTCAGTCAACAAGACTACACCTACTCTAACAAAACTGTACCTCCTAATTCTTCTCAAGTAATATCACTCCATGATCACTAAGCATTCAAATATATGGACCAATGATGGTATTCTTTTTTACACCCCGGCCACAGTTTCCCTCCCTCCTCTCCTCTCAGTTCTTCTGTCCCACCCCCATCCACTCCTCCCTTTCTCTTCAGAGAAGGGAGGGCTTCAAATATTCTTCACCCTTCTCTCTTTTAAAATTTCATGCATGTTGCCTGCATGCATGTCCATGTGAAGGTGCCAAATACCTTGGACCTGAAGTTACAGATAGTTGCGAATTGCCATGTAGATGCTGAAAATTGAACTGGGGTCCTATGCTCTTAACCGTTGAGCCATCTTTCCAGTCCTAGGGGGGAGTATTCTTACTCAAACCACCATAATGAGTTTGTCCCAGCCTCCAGCCAAAGAAACCACTCTGCTGTGAAAAGCTCATGAGATCTCACTCAACACACCTATACAGTTTCCAATAATAAAACTGTGAAGCATCATATAACATGATGGGGCTATGTGATCCCAGAACAGTCACAGATTCTCCAGACTGGGATGGGATGCTCTACCTACCGAACGTCTTCTAAGTCTCATCTCCCTACTTCTCTTCAGATGATTGTCCCAGGAATATCCATCTTTTCAGAAGAAACATTATTATTATTATTATTTTTACTTTCTAGAAGCTAAAGAAGAAAGAGTCCCCAAACCGAAGAACTCAAGAAGGTAGACAGTGGAAGGAAAGGGAGAGATATGGAGAGATGAAGGAGGAAGAGGAGGGTGAGGAAGAAGAGAAAAGCAGGTGGGAAAGGAATAAAAGAGGAAAGAAAACATGCAGATACATTCTGGTATAATCTCAGAATGAGAGAGAGAAAACTACCTCAGAGTTTGCAGAGAGGTGATGCTCTGATGAGAGAGGGTGTGGCAGAGAGATGGGAGAGAAAGAGAAGCAGATCAGATTGCATTCTATGAAATGAGAGGCTCGCCTGGAAATGCAAGGAACCCCCAAGAACAGTCTGATGTGAGTGGCCCGCATTGCCACTTGAAGCCATGACAATCTCCTAACTTGTGCTGTCACTGGGGACATGTCTGGGTTTGCATCCCTGCAGCAGTAGGCATCTCTGTTACCACCAAGACCATGTAGATGTTCCCTGATCTGGGATGCCACCTTTGGTCATGTTGTTGCTGGCCATGTAAGCTGTACATGGGAAACACAACGTGTTACAGCTGGCCCTTGTGGTGTGGACACAGGTGAGCAGGCTCCAAGAGTAGTAGCAAGAGAGAGCCAGTGTGTCCTTTGCTGGCTATTGCAGGCTGGAGAGCTGGCCCCACCCCTTTTCTTAGCAAAGCGGGAGAGCTGTCTCTGATGGTGTAGGCACAGGCCAGCTGGCAGGCTGAACAACTCAGCTACCACCCAAGCCCAGATCCAGGGCCTTGAGCTGGCCCACCCTAACATCTACCTCATCTATGAACTGCTGGAGCGTGTGAGGAGGTTGGTCATGCAGGACCAAAACTACAGTATCTCCATGACATGGGAGCAACAACAGGACATCCTAGAGGAGTCCCAGTGAGGACCCAGTATTGATGGTGTAACAGAAGCCAGAGACCTGGAAACAGACCAATGACTCATTGCAATGAACATTTGGAAGTAAAGCTGCTTGGGCAAAAGGCTATACTGTATGACACATTGTAGCTTCCATGATGAGATACTATTATTATTATTAATTTACAATTTTTATTTTGGGGGTGAGGTTGCAAGGGTGAAGGAAAGATATGGAGGGATGAGGAGATGAATCAGGGTGTATGCTTCACCAAGAATCAATAAAAAGGAAAGGAAAGAAAAATGCCTCAGCATACAATGCAATACCTCATCATAGTGGTCATTTAAGGTTATTTCAGTGTCAGTTTGGATCTTACTATGAAAGGAAGCTACAGTTAGGGAGACGAAGAAAGGAGATTTTATTGCATTTCTTTTTCTGGTTTTGGTGTTAAGTACTGAATCTGTGGCTTCACATGTGCACACAATCGTTCCACTATATTCCAACTAAACTATATTCCAGATCTTTCTACCCGTACTCAGGATTTCACTGAGCTACTCAAGCTGGCTTTAAAGACTCTCTGTAGAGTTAAGATCTTGCCCTGTCTTAAATATTGATGTTTCAGAAATGAAATGTGTCCTTCTGTTTCATTGTTACTCAGTTTGACTGGACCAGAAGCAGTTGTGTTAGATTGTTCCCTATCTTTTGTCATTTTCTAAACTCTTGACATCTGGGATTTGGGATCTAAATTATTATAGAAAGACCGTCTCTCCCTGGCTAGCTAGTAGTTAGCCAAAGAATGAAAGAACAATTCATATTTTCAGAGTAGCCAGTACAGAGACCATGCCATCAACTATTGCACCCGAGTCTCATCCTCTGGGAGTGACAGGAATATCT
>JADRCC010571976.1:0-10993 GCA_019843855.1 Hylomyscus alleni
TAAGTGTTGATGCATCACAGTGTCCCATGACACACCACAGGTCACACATGACTGTCCTTCACATAGGTCTAGGCATACTGTTCTCCAGACCATCAGTCCCATTGAGGCCTCTCGCATGCACATGGTTGTGGGCCCATGCCTTCTGTACACTTTCCATTGATGTTCACGTACCGTGGTCATTGAGTCTCGCCTTTGTTAGGCCCATCCTTGCCACCATCTTTGACCCTGGAGTCTTCCTTGTCCCTTCTTCTCTTCTGAAGCCCTGACCTCCTGTATTTTCAGAGAGAGATCTGTGCGGCCTTTGTATTCATCAATGCTTTTCTGTTCAATTTTGGTAAATTATTGACAATTTTAACGCTTTAGAGATTTTTTTAAAGCTAAGGAATAATTTTCATATCTAGTCTCCCATTTAAATGTTTTTCCTTCAGTACTGATTATTGAACACATGCTAGGCAAGTATTCTCTTGCTAATCTCTATCTCTAGCCCTGGCACTTTCTTCCTCTAATATGTAAGAAAACTGGGTTCAGAATTAAGTGGCTTACCTATTAGTGACCACCAATTCGGATACCTCTGTGCCTGGCAAGTGCATTAGGTACGGAGCATTGCTTCCTGCTCTTTGCAGTGACAGTCATGTTGCCTGTGACACCCAGGCCTACCTGATTATAGAGTCCATTTTCCCCCCAGTGTATTCTCTGTCCGTGCCATTTCTCCATGATACTTTCCAGACGTGGGCCCAATTAAGGAAAGTCTTAAGAATTTTCTATGCATTTCTAATTCGTTCACCACTTTACTCAAAAATTCTTGTGTGCTTATGTGTCGGCAGGTGTGTGTGTGTGTGTGTGCACATGTGTGGAGTCCAGATGACAACCTTGGGAAGCTGTTCACCTTGATTTTGGGGACAGAGTCTCTCACTGGTTTATTAGGCTAGGTTGGCTGGCTCTGGCTGGACAGTGACCTCCCAGGAGCCCCCTGCCACTGCCTTCCCAGTGCTGGGATTACAAGTGTATACTATTACATCTTTAAAAAAAAGTATATACTACACATTTTAAAAATATGGCTTCTGGGGATGCAACTGAGATCCTCGTGCAAATGTTTTCCTGACCGACCTATTTCCTCAGCCCCTTATAAAGTTCTTTACTAGTTAAATATGGTATGTTTCCTCCTTAGTAGCAAATGTGGACTATTGTAGGGTTTTGTTTTGTCTTAATTACATGTGGGAGGAGACATTTTAAGTAATCCAATGGATTTCTTCTAGAATTTCATTAGCTAGATTCTCAAGCTGTGGTTTTAAATATTTTTCTTTCAAGGAATAAATATGCTTTGCAAATGTTATTGTATCTATAATTACAAAATAATTCAGGTAATTCTGAAGTGGATGGGCCTTCCTTGGTACCAGCTAGAGGGCTACCAAACAATGCACTTGAAAAATTAGATAAACCATAAAGAAACAATCTAGAAACTACTAATTTTGAAAATGGATGGGAGAGGTGACTCAGCAGTTAAGAGTGCTTGTTGTATAACCAAAAGGATCAGCGTTCAAATCCCAGCACTCATATGATAAGCTGAGCATACCATAGGCCTATAGCCTCAACTCTGAGAGGAGGCAGAGTTAAGAGAATCCCTGAGACTTGTAGCCAACAAAATTCAAGCTCTAGGTTCAGGGAGACATTCTAGTTCAGAATAGATAGTGAGTGATAGAGTAGTGCATATGATCTCTGTCTGGTCTCCGTGTGTGTACAGGACCATGCCTACACACAGGTACATAATCTTGTAGACACATCTATCACATTAATTAATTTAAAATCTTTCTTTGACAAATAAAATTGAAACAATAAAAGTGTTCTTAGCTTCGATGTCCTGGGATTTATTGCTGTGCAATTATCAATGTTCAGTTCTCTGAAAAATTGTGTCAGTGTCATGGTTTGAATATGCCTGGCCCAGGGAGTGGCACTATTTGGAGTTGTGGCCTTGTTGGAATAGATGTGTCACTGTGGGCGTGGGCTTTAAGACCCTTATCCTAGCTACCTGGAAGTCAGTATCTGCTAGCAGCCTTCAGATGAAGATGTAGAACTCTCAGCTCTTCCTGCACCACGTCTGCCTGGATGCTGCCATGCTCCCACCTTGATGATAATGAACTGAAGCTCTGAACCTGTAAGCCAACTCTAATTAAATGTTGTCCTTGTGAGAGTTGCCTTGATCATGGTGTCTGGTCACAGCAGTAAAACCCTAACTAAGACAGAAGTGGGTACTAGGGACTGGGGTGTCGCTGTGCTAGCCCTGAGCATGCTTTTGTTTGGAGGAATGTGGATTTGGGGACTTTGGAAAGCAGTGGAATGCTTTAAGGTGGGCTTAATGAGCCACCCTAGTAGGAACATGGAAGACTTTGTTGCTGAGTATGATTGAACTGTGCAGACCTGGCCCCAGAGGTTTCAGTGGACAGGAATTTCAGAATGTGGCCTAGAGACTGTTTCTGCGGTATTTTGGTGAAGAATGTGGCTATTTTTTTGCCCTTGTCTGAAAAGTCTACCTGAGTCTAAGGTAAAGAGATTTATATTAGTTGCATTGACAAAGGAAGTCTCAAAAAAAGCCCAGCAGAGACTTCATTCTCTGGTTAAGCCTCACAAAGAGCTTTTTGAACAGTGTAGCAAGCTTAGAAAGGAGAAATATAAAATATATGGTTCAAGTATTAAAGGGGCACCAGGAAGTGAAATGGAATTGAATCCCTACATCTCTGAGTTCAAGGCCAGCCTGGGACAAAGAAGGTTCTAGGTGAAGAAAAGCTTAAGCCCAGGCATGGTGGTATAAGCCTTTTAATCCTAGCATTACAGGAGACAGAGCCATGTAGATTTCTGAATTCAAGGTCAATCTACAGATCAAGTTCCAGGAAAACCAAGCTTAGGCACAGAGGGAGTTGGAAAACAGAAAGCTGGTAATAGAATAAGGGGGGCCATGTTCTAGCCCCAGCAAGCAGCAGAACACGACAGCTTTGGCCAGGTAGCTCTAACTTAAGACTGAAAAATAAAAGGGACTACTGAGACAATTGATGTGGGTTAGCTGGAGCTAAGAAATTGGTGGTGATTAAGAAGAGACCAGCATCCCTGAGGTGAGCCCTTCTGGAAGTGTTGTCTGAGAGCACAAAGAAGCTGTGTTCCAGGGATAGCCAAGGCTGTAACTCATGCTGCAGCTATACTTGGTAATGTGTAGGAGTCACCCAGTTAGTACTGGTTTTGAAGGCATGAAGGGGTCATGAAGAGCAGCTGAGGCTTGGCACTGAGAGAGACCATGGAAGGCCATTGGTCAGTTGTACTTGACAGCCCAGGACTGAAGGGGTCATACAAAGGATTTGAGGCTTGGCACCATGAAGAGAGCCCATGAGAAGCTATTGGTGAAGCCTAGTTGCAGTGGAAGACCCCAGCATATTGCAGATGCTAGTATCATGGGATGATCACCAAGAATAGCAGTGGCAGTGGAGTGGATCAACCTGAGCTTAGAGTGTTACAGAGGGCAGAGCTGGAGAAGTGACGCCAGCATTTTGGAGGAGCCCAGAAGATCGTGTGTGGATCCCAGATATTGAAATCAAGCTGTAACATTGAAGTTGCCTTGGAGACCCCAAGATGTTCAAGATGCCAGAGCCATGGGCTATCTCCTGAGGAATGCTGCTAACAGGGAGTGGAACCAGCCCAGGAAAAGAAGTTTGTGGCAGTCAAGAAAGATGAAGAAGGACTTGGAGATCTAAAAAGTGCTTTAACATCAGACATGGAGATGCAGAGTTTGGAGTTTGCCCAGCTGGTTTCCTGTCTTGATTCAGGGATTACAGTTAAGTGATTGGATAGATCTCAGAAGAGACTTTGAACTTTGGACTTTTAACATTGTTGATACTGCTATAGACTATGGGGACTTTGGAAGTTGGACGAAATGTAATTTTTTTTATGCTATGGCTAGATATGGCCCCTAAAGACTCATATATTTGAACAAACCTATGGGCGCCAGGGAGTGGAATGTCATAATTTGAATATGCCTGGCCCAGGCAGTGGCACTCTTTGGAGTTGTGGCCTTGTTGGCATAGATGTATCGCTGTGGGTGTGGGCTTTAAGACCCTCATCCTAGCTGCCTGGGGGTCAGTATTCTGCTGGCAGCCTTCAGATGAAGATGTAGAACTCTCAGCTCCTCCTGAGTCATGCCTGCCTGGATATTGCCATGTTCCTGCCTTGATGATTATGAACTGAACTTCTGAATCTGTAAGCCAGACCTGACTAAATGTCCTTGTAAGAGTTGTCTTGGTCATGGTGTCTGTTCATAGCAGTAAAAGCCTACCTAAGACAGTAAGAAAGTAAATCAGAGTCTCTAGACTCTAAAGCAGACATGGTGCTTCTGCTCTGCCCAGTTCAGTGGGCATTCTGAATTTGCCAGGCTCAGGGAAACCAGAATCTGTAGTCCAAGTCAGTGTCACAGGAGAGGTGCCTCTTGGCTGCAGTCTGGGGTGGTTGGTGGAGAGCCTTGGTTAGTTCTAGGAGGTCACTCCATCGTCAGGGGTTTGAAGCCACATCTGTCAGGATTTGTACTGTGGTTGCCTAGTCAATGGTCACTCTATCTTGGGAGGTTTACTCATCTTTTCGTACTGTCCCCCAAAATTCTCTTTGTCATCCGACAGACTGAATCTCCTTTCCTCTTAGAAACTGCCTGTCCATAAAGTTTTTTTTGTTGTTATTTAATATAAGATTACAATCACATATGGGATACATATCTTGGATCCTGTTTTCCTATGTTGCCACCTCTTCCCTTCAAAGGTTTTCTTGCATCTTATTATTTGTATTATTTGTATTGCATGATTTGCTCAGTTCCATGCTGAAAGGCTTTTATGTTGTTATCAAAAAGGTGCTATAAACACTATTGTCATGAATATCATGGTCCGTTAAACATTTGGTTTAGATTTATTTTATTTTATGTTTGTGTGCCTGAGCTGGGTGGGTATATACCATGTGCCTACTGTTGTCCGAAGAGGCCAGGATAGGGTGTTTGCTTCCGTAGGCCTAGCGTTATCTGTGGTTATGAGTCTCCTAATATGGATGCTGGGAACTGAACCTAGCTCATCTACAGCAGCAGCATCCTCTCTCAACTCCTAAACTGTCTTTCCAGCTCCCTATCATGGTACTTTCATTCTGACATATTTCTCCCAGGAGATAAGGGGTATCAAATATAGTTCTTTTTTGTTGTTGTTGTTGTTGTTGTTGTTTCGAGATAGGGTTTCTCTGTATAGCCCTGGCTATCCTGGAACTCACTCTGTAGACCAGGCTGGCCTTGAACTCAGGAATCTACCTGTCTCTGCCTCCCAAGTGCTGGGATTAAAGGCGTGCGCCACCACCTCCCTGCTCAAACATAGTTCTTGAGTTAAAATGCATATGAATTATATATCATTTGTATTTATGAATTTTATGAGAGTCCCTGACCAACACTGGGTATTATAAATATTTAGATAGAACTTACTTGGCCTGCATGTGTTAGGTAAATGCATAGTTATGGAGGCATTTAAGTATAAATAGACAATAGACAAAGTGTTTATGCTCCTCTTTCCAGTCATATATTGAAATTTAACCCCTAACCTGATGGTATTTAGAACTAGGCCTTTGGGAGATGATCAGTTCTTGAGAGTGGAGTTCTTGTAGGTCGATTAGTCCCTTACTAAAGAGACTCCAGAGAGTTCCTCATCTTATCTACTATTTAGACATGATAAGATGACCACCTATGAGCTAGGCTGACACTATTTAGACATGATAAGTTGACCACCTATGAGCTAGGCTGACACCAGACACCAAAAAGGGCCAGAGCCTTGATCTCAGACTTGCTGACCATCAAACTGTCTATGGGCCTCCCAGGCTAGTCTGTCATAAGAGCCTGATCTGAGACAGCTCTTTTTCCCTTTTTCTTTAAAAAAGAGGACTTTCTAGGTTTGTGACACTCAAGAAAAACCACCTGAGTCCCAGTTTCCTTCTTTGAAAAATAGGATTAAGAAATTCTGCCTCACCAAGTTGCTTAAAGATTAAATAACAAAGTAAACAAAGAATTTTGCCCAGTGTTTGACAATGCCTAACAATTGGCAGGAACCTGATCTTTGTGTTCTCTGTAGAGCTGAGTGCACACGGCATTGCAATGAAGACCAAGCAAGGAAGGTGAGCACACATGGACAAACAGAACATCTTAGGGTTGTCGAGCCTACCTTATTGCTTCTCTGCTTACCATCACAGCAGAGTGAGTGGGGTTGGCTCCCTATTTTACACCAACTTACATTTCCAAGTTAGTTAGCAGTAGATTTTGGAACTGTGACCTTGGGATCGGGAACAGTCTATCTCTTGGAAACCAGTCTGTGCAATAAGCTGTCACCTCTTGTTTATGTTGGGTTGATATTTTTCTATCACGGTCTCCATCTTGCCAAGGCCCATCTACTTCTTCAGAAAGCATTTACTATGCCTTCCCTGGGTATCAGGGCACATTTATAAGCACAACTTGCTGACATTCAACAACAACAAAAAAACAAAAACAAAAAACAAAAACACTGTAATTAACAAGACCAGCCAGAGGAAAACAATAAGCACATTTTCTCTAACAAGTACAAAAATGATGGTTATTGATTTTTTTTAAAAAATCAATACATATTTTATACATACTAGATATTTTAGGAAGTCCTACATCTGAAACCAAGACTCCCATGAATCTTTAATAAATAAAATTTTGTACGAGGCCCTCATCAGTATGCTTTACAAAATTTTGTGTTTTCAGGTGACTATGTAACAGGGTATTTAAAAATACATGCAAATATGCACTGCCTTTACTTTAGGTGATCCTTATCAATGTGCCAGCAGGGAAGACTGTAGAAAGAATTAGACCCTTTTAATTATGAATAGAAACCCACTGCCTAACCCCAGAAGATACGGATAATTTTAAGTATAAGTAGCTACTTTCTTGTAAGTAGGGGTGATAGACTTGATTGGCATCATAGTTGACAAGTGACTGTTGAGGCTGCTTGTGTAGGACAGCAGGATCAAGCTTTGGGGTGCTGCTGCTGGGACAACCTGGGACAGTCTTCCAGGCCTCCTCTCAGACTGGCCTATCACCTGGTGCCTCCTTTCCAGTCAGGGGCTCATCTAGTGCTTCTGTGAACTGCCAGGGCCACAGAACTACAGCAGAATGGAAAATGCCAGTTGTGTTGTCTGACCTTGGTCTGTCCCTTCTATTTAGTACAACACCCCATGCAAATGCCAGACCTTCTGGCTTTAGAATCACTGTGGCTGGGAGTTCTGCTTTGCCTCTTGGGCAGCTTATTTAATCAGTCTGAGTCACTTTCCTTTTCCACAAAGTGTAGAGAATAATGCTGCCTTTTGGGGGCTGCTATTGTGTTCGTTACATATCAGCAGTGATATGCATAGTGTTTGCCAATGTATCTGGCCTCTGCACACTCAATACAGTCATTCATTGTCCATCTATTTATTGGCTAAGCACTTCTTTGGGCACAGGTATATATATATATATATATATATATATATATATATATATATATATTTAACCCATCATGTAGTCTGTGAACATAACTCTGCTTAGGACTTTTCAAGTTACTGATTTTGTGGATGACAAAGCCATGCATCAAGAGTTAAGACATCAACTCTGGCCCATGGAAGGTACAGGCATTTGCCTGGTTAGCCGTTGTATATTGTGAGGGTTAGCTTCGCCCACCCCCTCTCTTTGAAAGCAGAGTGAGGCAAAACAAAAACAGAAACAAAAACAAACCAAACACCCTAAAGGCATAGTGTTTCTAGTACTTTGACATTACAGGCATGCGTATGCTGTTCAGCAAGGTTGTAACTTAGATTTATAGAAACATCCAGAGTCTCTAAGATGTGGATTCTTATAACTCTGTATGCAGTAGAAATAAGAAAGACAAAAGAGAAAACAGCTTTTGAAGGGAGTTGAAACAGAGAGAGGCAGAAGCAAAGCCATTAGTCTCTACAGTTCTTTGGGGGAGGGAGAATTAAGTTAGCAACGTTGATTTTGTTTCGTTTTTGTTTTTATTTCTTGAGACAGGACTTTTCTGTGTAGCCTGGTTAGCCTTGAACTCTTCGAAATCTTCCTGTCTCCATTTCCCAGGTATTAACATCATAAGACTCTGTCACCACATCCAGGTTTGTTCTTCCCATATCTTATGTTCTCACTGTCACCTCCAAGTGTGAACAAATTTCACATCTGCACCAGGACGTTGTCACCACCCCTCCCATCTCAGAGATGAGAAATCTGAGGTGTGGAGAGCTCAATGGGCCATACTCCTGGTAAGTCACAGAACTGGAACCTGACCAAGAAAGCTGGACTCCAGAGGTTGCGCATGAGTGTGCCAGACTTGCCAGCCTCTCTGGCAATGTGGCCTAACAATAGACTTGTGAACAAATAAACTACCAGCCTTTTTAATGTGACCTAGTCAGTAGAAGAATTTCTAATTAGTTGTTAACTACCAGAGATAGAAGTTGCATGGCCAGAAAGCACTGTGAAGAATCTGCTAGTCTTTTATTTGTTTGTTTTTCTTCAAATGAGATCCAACGGGTAGAGATTCTGTGTAAGAGAAAAGCTAGACATCACAGAGAGTCGATTTTGCAATTCTCTTTAAAAAACTTTGCCCAACTTTGGCCAAAATTTGAATTGAATTTCTTAAACATTTTTGGATTAAAAAAGTTCAAAGGCCCTTTAAGATGCTCCTCAGGCATTGTCCCACCTTTAAACACATGTTAAATTGAATATAATTTGATTCAATTTTCAAAAGACAAGCTCCTCTCTTACTAATCCAGAACTTGCCAAATAGGCTGGGCTGACTGATCAGCAAGCCCGGGGGTCCATCCACCTAGCCCTGTTTCTCCAGCACTGGGATTACAAAACACTGGGATTATCACACTCCACTTTTTTTTTTTTTACATGGGTTCTAGGGTTTATCACAGGTCCTCCCACCTGAGAGGCAAGAATTTTTAGTGACTGAGCTAGCTCCATAACAATAGTGATGATAACAACAACAATCATACTAAACTTTTATTCTCTTTTATTTCTTCACTCTGACTAGATAATGTGAACAAAAGTTCCTGGAAGGAGGCTGCGGCAATAAAGGCTGATTGACTGTTTAGGACTTTAATGCCGTGCAATGGGTAGACATTTGCAAATTATCTTGGGTTGTCTTCATCCCCCTTAGTAGCCATCTAGTGACCACCTCTGTGACCTAACGTCCTGGTGACTGTTAGATAAATCACTGGGAATGTGCTGATAGATCTCTAGCTTCTGCGAACCCCAAAGCTAAGTGTGGCATTAGCAGTTGGGGCCTAAAGCAAAGGCTACTCTGGTTGATGGCAACCTGGTTACCTGATGTTCCTACCACTGTCTTGGGAAATGTATTGATCTATGGCCTTTGTTGTTGTTGTTGTTCTGTTCCTATAAAAATCTCATGAAATTGCTACCTCATCAGAACACGGAGTTTTGGGCAACCCAATTCTGTGTTCCCAGGCCATAATCACTTATGTTTGGCTCCAGAATAAATGATTTCTTATCCCTTTTGAGGTAAGAGTTGTGTCTCTTGCATCATCAGTGAAGGGACATTGACCCTAACCAGACTGCACACCTCCCTGAGTGCTGAAGTCCCTTTGTGATGGCACTAATGACTTGGCTTTTTTCTTTTAATTTCTGTGCTGTCATAGAGATTGTCCTGAGCTTGGAGGGGTTGGGGAGGAATAGGGGAGGAGACCAGGACATTCTATTATTATTGGTGGTGGTGGTGGTGGTGGTTGTTGGTAGTTTTTCAAGACTTCTCTGTGTAGCCTTGATCTCACAGAGATCCACCTTCTTCTGTCTCTCCAGTGCTGAGATTAAAGGCTACCACCACCAGCTTCTTTTTACTACTATTACAACCACAACAACTACTATATGAAGTAGAGTCTTGCTAGAAACCTCTGACTGATTAGGTCCAAATACTTGCAATTGTTAGTTGACAAAATATGTTGTCATTAGCGGTTTGCCATCTTGTTTGCTTGATCATCTTCATGAGTTCTCAATCCAACTTTAATAATCTTGGGGTTCTGTGGTTTGGTCTTGGTGAAGCTTTTTCCCAAAGACAGTTTTAGTTTGGGTTTTTCAAGCAGAGGGGAGGTCCAGCCTTCAGTGGTAGCTTTTGACTTGGAGCAGGAATAGGTTTAGCATCCCCATGTCACTGTTGTCTAAGACGCCACAGAAAAGCTGGCAATAGCTGACCTCTTCTGTTTGGCAATAGGATGTCTAAAGATGTTATGGAATCAATGGCCACGGCTTTCTCCTATTATTCCAGTGCTTACGAGGCTGAGGAAGGAGTTTCATGAGTTCACAGTCACCCTGAAGACTATGTAGGAAGACCCTTTCTCAGAAGAAAAGAAAAAGAAAGAGAAACGGTGGGGTGCTGGTCAGATGGCTCAGCAGGTAAAGGCACTTTCCACCAGGCCTGATGACTTTGTTTGGCCCTAGGACCCGCATGACAGAAGGAGAGAACCAGTCATTGTCAGCTGACCTCTCACCAGCACATGAGGGCCCTGGCACAAGTGCACCCACCGCAAACAAATAAATAAATGTAGTTAAAAAAAAAAGAAGTAAAAAGAACCTTAAGGATATCATTGCCTCATAAAATATCACAGGGACCCCAAAGCAGGGAAAGCAAAGCCAGTCACAAGGAGATTTGTGGTCAGGCTCTTAAAAGTCTGGCTGAATAAATTATAAATTGATAACCCCAAATGCTCACAGAGCTTTCAAAGGGATTGTATCAGCTTACACGGAAAGGCTCACAACCAGCACAAATGAAATGGGACATTTGGACTCCTCCATACATGTAATGAGCTGGCTGAGAAAAATTACTCAGTGGGAGAGCCAAGGACTCTCCAGGCAGTGCCAAGAGCTTCAGAACAAGCAGCAGACCCAAGAGCCTTAGTGAACACGGGGCAGTGTGTCCCT
>JADRCC010571979.1:0-15109 GCA_019843855.1 Hylomyscus alleni
ATTATTATTGCCACTCGTAAGTCAAAGAAAAGAGAAATCCAAGACACTCCATCTTGCCATTTCCCTCAGTCCTTTCAATGACCTGCAGGATGCCCATGGACTTGTTCCCTTACCTGCTGCCAGGCTGACCCCATGCTGTCCCTCAAACACAGAAGGCTTCTGAGACCTGGGTGACTGGGACTCAGGGCCTTTGCACTGGTTGCTATGTCTGCCCAGAACGTCCCACCCCCAATTTTCCAAATGGTTCGCTCTTTCCTCACCTTTAAGTCTGTGCTCAGTCAGCAGACTCGCACTGCACCCCCACCACCTCCACGCCACACTCCCACTTTAACTGGGTCTAATTTTTTTCCTGGCTCCTTAACGGTCTTGTCTCACCAAGTCAAAATGTCCCCTTCATGGGGGCGGGACTTTTTAATTCACTGGTCATAGATCTCTGGCATGTCCTCTATAAGTGCTCTATAAGTGCTTAGTGAGGAAATGAGATAATTTACCTAACTTATTAGCTATATTCAAAGAGAAAGCAGCGAATGAACAGTAAGTCGGACAGAGAATCTTTGGTTAGAAGGGGCCCCACAGCCTTTAGGTCAAGCCTCTCCAAATCTAGGACTACAGCAGTTCCCCAGCAGTGGCTGAGCAACAGCGCAACCTCTCCAGGGCTGGGCAGCTCATTTACCCTGGGATGAATGTAAGGGTCCTGCCTGGACAGGACCTCTCTTACCTTCTGGGGTTTTCCTTCACACAGAAGAACAGAAGAGAAGGCCCCTCCCAACTCCTACCACTTTGAGATTAAGTTATCCAGACTACCCCCAACGCTCTTCTGCCTGGAACACTCATAGCTCTGCTCCCTGTATTGATGGCTCAAGCGGCTGTCTTAAGCTCTGGGTGACTATAAAGAGGCATAAACACACACAGCCCTGATGAGAAATGCCCCTGACATTAGTCTAACTGTAATCTTTTACACTTCCTATGACTTTCAGAGCTGTTATACAACACAGAAAAACTACAAAGCCTTCAAAGTTAGGTCAAGATGGGTTTCAAAGCCAGCCCCGGCACGTCCTACCAGAGGGCAAGATGGAGCCCCGCATCTCTTTCAGGGTTGTACTGGAGAATAAAGACAACAATGAATGGAAGGGCCCAGTACATCTCAGGGACTCAGAAACAGGACCACTATCAGGAAGGTAGGTTGACTGATACGGCACAGGGGTCTACAACAGCAGAATCCCACTCAATGGAGTACCCCGGTCCAAGAAGCACTGGGTGAGACGTGAAAAGATGAAAAAGATTAGCTGTTCAGCTGAGCGAGCAGGTAGAAACAACCTCTCCTGGATCTGCTACCTCTGGTGGTAAATGCCCCTTCCTTGTCATAATAACGGCTTATGTGAACATCTCCAAAAGCACCTGGGTGGTGCAAGCCTGTAACCCAAGCCATTCAGTAGGCTGATGTAAGAGGACCCCGAGTTCAAGGGATATAACAGAATCAGTTCAAGACCAGACGACTTAGTGAGACCTAATACTAAAACTGGCAGGAAGGCCAGGCGCAGAGGCACATACCTATAATCCCTATGTTTGGAAGTACAGGCAGGAGGATCTTGGTTACCACTGGCCACATAGAAAGTTTAAGGCTACAAAAGTCCTTGTTTCAAAAAGGGAGGGGTACCTGGGGGTATAACTCAGTGTTGGCATGCCTGATGTCTGTGTAAAGACCCTACGCTAAATCCCAAGAGGGGAAAAAAAAAATCTAAGCCAGTGATGGCATATACCTGTAGGCCCAGCACTAAGAAACAGAGGCAAGAGGGTCTCTGAGTTCAAGGCCTGGTCTACAGAGTTCCAGAACAGCCAGAGGCTACACAGAGAAACCCTGTTTCTAAAGAAAGAAAAGAAAGATACTCAGACCCGCGAGTATCCTTCTGAGGTCAGGCATGAGGGTTCACACCTGTGATCCCAATACTCAGAGCCTGAGACGGGAACAGTGCTGGGACTTTGAGGCCAGCCTGGGCTACAGAGTGAGTCCTTATCACCAGGCTCCAACAGGAAACAAAGACCGTGCTACTGGAACAGCGAATGGAATGGAAGCAGAGTGACCGCAGAGGGCAAGCTCTATAGTAACACCTCAGAAACCTGAAGATGCAGAGTTGCTCTGCTGCTGGTGGCAGGCTTGGAGACTGTGGGAGGGCTCCCACCATCCTGGTAAGACTGGGGGGGGGGGGGGGGGGTGCTTTCTCTGGCAGTTCAGGCACATGGCAGACTGGCAGAGGAGTAGCACATCTCTCAGCTGTCAATCACCCAGGAGGAGACAGGTGCAGCTGGGGCTGACAGCCTCCCAGGCAAAGACAAAGACTCCCTTTCAGCCCCAGTGAGGGGCGAAGGGCAGAGAAGACACAGCTTGGCTTCCCTGTAGACCTCACAAGTCCCTGCCGGGTCAGAAAGGCTAGGCGCCCAGGACTGAACTTGAGTCTGCAGAATTAGTTCCGCCTGTGCTCGGCCATCAGCCCTAAGCTGCTGCTTCCCGTGCCTCCTTCTCCTCGTCCATGAAGAGGTTAACTAGATCCTGTCAAGCTTTAAATTTCTATGGTGTAAGCCAGGCAGTGGTGACACAAGCCTTTAATCCCAGCACCAGGAAAACCGAGGCAGGTGGATCTCTGTGAGTTCAAGGGCAACCTGGTCTACAGAGGGAGAGTTCCAGGAGGGCCAGAGCTACACAGAGAAACCCTGTCTTGAAAAACTTAAAAAACAAAATAAAACTATAGTGTGTCAACTGGAAGATGTCCACCAAGTCTTGAAGGAACTAGAAAAGCCACATACACCCAATGCCACATGCCATCTTACTATTGACTTGAGGCAAAGTCAGAGCTTAAGTAGGAAGTGGGGCTCTATAAAGCTGAGTAAGAACATCTAACGGAGTCGACTCTGAGAGCTAGGACCAGGCAGTGATGATGGTTGTTGCTAAGGAGCTAGCTGAGATGCAGGCTGGAGGGGCTGTTGTGTCCACTCTGCAGTGTGCCCACAGAACTTTCCATCTTTCAGAAGAAGCCAAAATACCAGATACTCAGATACAAACTACTGTTCAGACATTGACAATGGAAGCTGGAGAGATGGCTCAGTGGTTAAGAGCACTTGCTGCTCTTCCAGAGGACCTTGGTTCAATTCAAGCACACACAAGGTGGCTCACAACGCTCTGTGACGCCAGTTCCGGAGGATCCGATGTCCTCTTCCAGCCTCCACGGGCAAAAGGCACACGTGCAGTTCACAGACATACATGCAGGTAAACAACCATACACATAAATAATAAAATAATAAAAACTAAGACAAAAACAAAATACTGGCAACCACGTGGGTCAAACAAAATGTATCTATAGGTCAACTGCTCACAGGCTGCCAGCTTGGGGCCTCTACCAGGACATGTTGGGACAGATCTTTTCATCAAAAGAAGAAAAGGATTAGGTGACATTCTGCATAAAGGAACAGAGGTCCAAAGCAGAGGAACTCCCATCGAGGACACAAAAGCACAGCAGGCCCATTGCCCCTGGGACGGTGCGGTGGTCCCTCGTGTGTTTGAACATTTGATCACCAGACAGCCAAACTGTTCGGAAAGGTCACAGAAGTCTAGAGCCTCATGAGGTGAAGTAAGCCATGGGGGTGGCTTTGGAGTTTTACAGCCTTGAGGTATGAAGGTCCTCCCTAAAAGTGGGTAGCACCATTCCCTGCTGGGGTCCTGGCTGAGCACAAGCTTCTGCCCCCCTCTTCTTCCTGACTACTAACGCAAAGTGACCGGCTGCCTCATGCTCCTGCGCCGTCTTCACTTGTCCATCATGATGGACTGTACCCTGCAACCAAGAACCAAAATAAGCCCCGCCTTCTTACGTTGCATTTCACAAGGTATTCTGTTACAATGATGACACGGCCTAGAAGAAATGCAGTACCTAAATTCAGTGCCTGATTCTCTGTGAGCATTCTTGGTTAACACAAAGAATTCGGTAAGCTCAGAGACAGGCAAGGAAATTCAGAAGGAGAAGAAACGCTCAAAGATGATGCTAATGAAAACAATGACCTGTGTCCTAAGGGTTAAAGTGACAGGATCAAATCCACAACCTGTAGAATACGACAAGAATGCGAGGGAGTTTCATAACAGAGAACACTATCACCCAAAACAGGCCCTGGAAAGAGACACGGGGCTCTCCATTTTCTGAAGACGGAGCCCCGGGGGGTTCAGGGAGACACCGTCTACCTGGGAGGTGGCCCTGGCTCCAGCCTGACTCACCTATGGAAACTGTCCACCATCTTGAGGTGGACACGCAGGTCCTTCTTGGTGAGGTGGTCCAGCATGCGTGCATCCACCAGGCACTCCATGAAGTAACTGCGGTACTGAGGGAGCCCCAGGCTGGGCAGCCATTCATTTCCAATCCATTCGTGATTCATGTCTCCATAGGCCAGGGTCTGGGGACATGAGAAGGAAGAGAACATGGAGGGGAGGGGAGGCAGGCAGTGCCAACAGGTTACAGGTGGCATATCTACTAGGGAGAAATACCAATCACCCCTCCATCCACAAGAGAGGTCAAGCTGTTCAATAACATTTCAGCTTATTCGTACTAAGGAGTTGGTAGTGATCAGAGGTGACATAAGTATTTCAGGATCTCAAAATGACCCAGGTCTACTCAGGTATCTACTGTCTACAGTGATCCTCAAGCTTCCTAATGCGGCGACCCTTGACAGTTCATCACAATGTGATGACTCCCAACCATAAAGTTATTTCATTGATATTTCATAACTGTAGTTTGCTACTATTATGAATTGTAACGTAACTATCTAACATTTGACCCCCAAAGTGGCTGTGACCCACCGATCGAGAATTGCTGGCCTATATCCATGAACAAGAGCAACTGTCCATGGAGTAGGAAAAACGGGGCCCTTCCTGCCACCTCTGGCAGGTGATATGTAGTGGTGTGTGGACCACTTGGCAGTTTATCTCAACTTCAAGCCGGCTGAGCCAGAGGAGAGGCAGCCAGGGTAGAGTGGATCTGCAAAGGATGAC
This sequence comes from Hylomyscus alleni, assembly GCA_019843855.1. NCBI lineage: Eukaryota > Metazoa > Chordata > Mammalia > Rodentia > Muridae > Hylomyscus > Hylomyscus alleni. The sequence continues at coordinate 5,030 of JADRCC010571979.1, forward strand.
AGCCTGACTCTGGGGAATGGCTAGCTTCGCAGTCCAGGGAATAATTAGATGTTAGCTGAAGGTAGGGGAGGAAAAGCAAAGAGTAGCCTGTGCCTGAATAGCCAGTGCGCCTCCCCTAAGGCCCGGTCATCCCTTGTGGAATCCTCCAGGTCCTTTACTAATGTTCCCACTCACGATGCCACTTGCCTCAAGAAGCCTGCACGACAAGGCATTACCTCTGCCCTGACCACTGAGCCGTAGAACAGTTCAGTTTGGAGAGCGACCTTCAATCACCTTTCCTGGACCCTGCTAGATGCTTTCACATTGAGCAGTTCTGTTTTAAAAGGAAACTGTACGTGCTGATATTTGTAAAATTACACACTGCATATGTTTATTACCCAGCATACAAATGAAGCTATCCTCTGTGGTCCACATCCAAGTGCAGAACCAGAACAGCTTCTGCCCTCTCCCCTGCATCCTGTTCCCCACTGCCCTGCCCACACACAATTGCTATACCTGACTGTCTACCATCCTTCTACTATAAAAAAGAAGGCGTTAGCCTGGTGGTGGTGGCTCACGCCTTTAATCCCAGCACTTAATGGGCAGAGGCAGGTGGATCTCTGAGTTCAAAGCCAGCCTGATCTATGGAGTGAAGTCTGTATAGCCAAAGCTACACAGAGAAACCCAGTGGGGAGGGCTTCACAATTACCAGTATATACATTTGCTGAACAAAACACTATTAACTTTGTGTGCCTTTTGATTTACCAAATTCTATAAAGTCATCAGCATTTTTCACTTAACATTGCATTTCTGATTCCTCTAGTGTCTTATGAAAATGTGCCATCGATGGTGTGGTCAGTGAGTGCAAGCATGGCTGCCCTGCCTCACTCTCCACCACAGTGGCCACTGTCCCACACTGTCCCTGTGTTCGTAAACAGTGCCCTTCCTTTGATCCCATTAAACCGAGCATTCATGTTACCCCTTTACTCATTTAGAAACCCTAGACCAGCCAGTCCTAGTAGCTGCTCAGTAAATATTTGCTCACGAAAGGGACCTTGGGAAGGATAAGGAATGGAAGAGGATTGTCTGAATCTAAGACTCATCACTTAGGAACAGAGAGTCCAACTGTGAGGCTCCGGCATCCTGGGGCTCAGCTCCCCAGGACTCCTCACCTGTCATCCCACAAAAGCAGAAAAGGAAGGAAAAAGGGAGTTTGAGGTACAGAGGGGAAGGAACCTTGTCCAGGGCCCCATATATGACAAGGACACGCACACAGCAGACTTGGCCAGCTGTGCCATTTAAAGCCTGGTGGAGGGATGCCGCCCTGACCTTCACAGAGTAGTAGTTCTGACGAGGGAGGAGGGGTCTTACCTGGGCCCAGCTGCCCTCCTCACTGTCCTATCAGGAACCAGTGCCGCATGTCAGGGGAGACAGGAAAGTCAAGAAACCTGGAGCTTCCTCCACCCAAGCTCCCCCAAAAGAGGAGGTAAGACACCCGAGTAGCTAGTGGGTGACCAGAACAGCTTTTAGGGACAGTTGAGAAAGCAGGTGTATACACACACGTTTGTGGTGAGGGAAACACGTTTGTGTAGCAAAAACATGCTTCCTGGTTCCCGGGTTTGACTGCTCCCTTGGACCAAGCCATGCACATGGAGTTTGTGACTCGGGCCTGTAACAGGTCAGAGCTTTCGGTAGCCCAAAGCCACTAAGGGTCTTACGACCGCTGGAACAGAGCCTGGAATGTATACAGTGATTCCCAATCTCATCTTGCCTACCCACAATCCTCCACCCTAAGAACAGAACCAGGCAACCCCAGGGATGCTAGATCTCTGCCAGGCGCTCTGGCTTCCCACACCTTCCACTTAATCTTCATGGGCGTTGCTGGTCCTTGGGCCAAGGGGTACACTCACTGTTTTGGTAGATGTCGCCAGAGTTTCCATCTCTTCGTGGGTCACCCAGACATTCCCTGAAGACTGCAGGCAGAGAGGAAGGCTTCCTCATCCTTGATGCCACCCACCCCTCAAGACCCCCAGAGGAAGCCCCAAGTACAACCTTCCCTTCCCAGACCTCTCCCATGTGCCCAGCCCATAGCTCCCCACAGGCTAGCTCTACAGATCTATCCTAGAAACTATCCCCAGACCTGCAGTTATTGTCAGGTAGGCAAAGGGAAATGGAGCCTATGGGTGGCCCATGGGAGGCAGAGAACCAGACCTGCTACGATCCTCCCAGAATCAACACTCTACCTTCCTAAAGACTAGGGAAGAGTGTTTGGTGGAAATGGGAGGTTAAAGCAGGGCTCAGTGCTCCTGTCTTCCTAAAGACCAGTGGGAGACTGTGCAAATACTATGTCAGGGCCTTTGTTGATCTGAGGACTAAGGAGGCTGGCTACTCACAGTCCTGGAGGTAGGCGGAGCTGAGGGGCTCGTCAGTGACACCATCTCCTGGATGGCCAGGCGGAGCTTGAGCCTGTGCAGGGCGTTGCTGATGCCAATCTCCCGCTGGATCTCCGTGTCCGACAGGGCGGACATGATGGCGCCACTCTTGACATTGGCCCGACAGGCTGCCACATACCAGGCAGGCATCCCCACCCAGAGCTACAGATAACAGGGCACAGGGGGACAACTCAGCATCATTTGGGTGGTTACTCCTAGGGCAGCCTGGTGGAAGAGAGAGTCTGCCTGTGAAAGACTAATGTCTCTGTAACTTGCTCCCTTGTTCTTGGTATGCCACATAACGTATTTACCTGGGAGAAATACTCTGGTCAAGTTATAGAGACGTCACGCCTACCGCTTAGGAGTCCTCCTCCCACCAAACCCAGGTGCAAAGCAAACCCCCAAGAGCAGACACGAGTGACTTGGGTTCAGGGAGGACTATCCTCACGGGGAGGAATGGGGAAACTGGCCTCACACGGTCCTCCCTCCAGAGCATCTCCCCTGCCCAGGGCTCACCTCCAGCCAGGAGACCACCGTGGGGCCATCCCATTGGGCAAAGGGCATTCCTTTTCGGCGAGCATCTTCAAGCAGCTGGTGTCTTGGGGGAGGAACAACAGGCTCACTAGTCTTTTGTTCTCTCAACCAGGCTGAGTCCTGGGGACCACTCCAGGCTGGGCCAAGAGCTGCCATTTGTTCTTCCCCCGATCCCCACCCTTGAATTCTTCTGCTCTATGCCTGAAACTTCAAAGTGGGTCAGGAAACACCCTGCATGCCCACAGTGTTCTCACACCTCACACACACTGACTTAGCCATCTCCATGTGCCCTGCAAGAGAACCATAGGCCCCGAATTACTCTTCCACAGTCTTCCTGCTTCCTGTTCCCTGGGACCACTCTGAGGCCTTGCTCTCAACTCGGGACTGCTCAGGTGTGCCCGCATAGACCAAGCCTTGCTGGACTCTATCTCTCTGAGCTCAAAACAGGGGAAGAAAAGCAGCTGGGGGCCTGGGCCACCCTAGTAGCACCTCGGTCAAAGGCTCTTACTTCTTTTTCAGTCGCCGGTCCTTCTCTGCCTGGGTCCCCAACTTGGCAGGTACCATTGGTTCCTGCAGACTGAGCTCCGAGTCTGTGAGCAGAACTAGAAAGGAAGACATGAGCATGTCAGCAGCCCTTCTGCTTCTGCCCTGGCCTGGACTAAGAAAACCAAGAAGCAGCAGCAGGTGCCTGCTCCACATAGAGCAACCCAACCAAAGCTGATGGGTCCCCATTTCATTCCCGGAGTGAACCCCTGAAGTCTCTGCATTCTGCAAAGCCCCACAGTGACACTGGTTGATTCATCCCCTGGGGATCCTGAGCCCGGGGAGTGTTTTCCAGCAAGATGGACCAGAGTTGTTCCACGCTAGAGTCCAAGGCAGAGCCCACTACTCCTCTAAGGCAGGGAGCAAAGCAAACCCCAAGAGAAAATATGAATGGACACACAGAAAATAATTCAGAAAGAACTATTGACTTGATAAAGAAACTATTGAGAGATCTATCTCTGGGGGCAATATCTCTGGTGGCACTCTGTCTGTTTATCGTGTGTGTGTGTGTGTGTGTGTGTGTGTGTGTGTGTGTGTGTAAGGAACCTTTCTCTCCCTCTACTTTTCTGTCTCTCTCTTTGTGCACACGTATATACATACACACACACACATGCACTATCTGTGGGTGTCCTCTTGTACACCAGCCTCTCCCCAGGTGCACTCACTTGCACAGACCACAAAGGGGAACTCCCCTTCACTCTATCCTATTGATGATCTCCCAGATTCGGGATGAAACCTGGAGAATTCCTGAGAGAGGGCACTGTCACTAAAGTCACTGTAGGCCTGGCCACTCGGATCCACACAGTGGCATCAGCTGTGCAACACTGGCAAGTTAGCTGTCAGCGAGGGGTGAGGAACGAGAAATGGCACGTCTCACAGGATGCTTCTGCCACGGAGTGGACCTTCCTGCCACTCGCTGGCTCCGTTCCCTTCCTGCCTGCTCTGCTTACCTCCCAGGCCGAGACTCCCACCCTCCTCGTCCTCTTCTTCCCTCAGAGAGCTGTGTTCTGATTCACACCTTCCCAGGGATGTGAAGTCCAGGAAGGTTGAATTATGCATTTAGGTCCCAAGGTTCCTTTCTTCCAGTTGATCAAGTTCTCCCCCTGAGTGATTCATCAATGCTCCAGTCACTCTGGGAGATTTCTAACTCTCCTCTTAGGCTCAGGAGCTGGGCTGGGCTAATCATCTGTTCCTCTACCCCAAGCTTCCTGCCTCTTCCTCCTCTACAGCGGACAGCCAACAGGTACACTGGCCTTTTCCCCACGTCTTTCCCTTCCTCAAGCTGCACACTCTCCCCCAACCCCCGCCCCACACCCCTCTTGTCTTGACCAAATTCTGTCACCCTACAAGCTTCAGCTCAGAGCTGCCCAGTGGAGGATACCTGTCCCCTTCCCCAGCCCTTCCATGGCTACTGCTGGGTCCTGCAGTACCAGGGCCATTGCCACAATCCAGTGTTTTGGGATAGTGGAATTGTTTTTCCCTTTTGAATCAGCTGCCAGGCCTCCTGAGTAATGGCACCAAACGCTTATGCTGTGCTGAAATGGGGTTACTTAATGTGTAGACAAATGACTGGGGAAATGGTGGACAGAGGAGGAGGAAGAGAGAGAAGGGGAGGAGGAGGTGGAGCAAGGGTGGAAAGGCAAATGTTTATTGTGTGCCTCCCACAGGCCAAGCACAACTGCATCTTTCCACCGCCACACAGTGACAGAAGTCACTCCTGCCCAACCATCTTCTCCAGCAAAAAAGGCTACTGGGCCACAGAATCTGTAATCCCAGCACTCAGCAGGCAGACAGGAGGATTGCTATGAGTTTAAGCTCACCCTAGGATACACGGCAAATACCAGACCAATCAAGGGCACATAGCAAGGCTCTATCTCAAACACACACACACTAATAATAACAACAACAACAACAATAATAATAATCCCAGCTAATAAGAAACTGAGGTAGAAGCATCATAAATTCAAGGCTGGCATTGACTACAGAGTGAATTTCAAGGCTAGGTTGGATAACATAATGAAACCCGATCTTAAAATAAACAGAGGCCTGAGGATATAGCCCAATGGTAGAACGCTTTTCTAGTATGTAAGAGGCCCTGAGTTCAATCCCTTGTAATGGAACAAACAGAAGACTTCATACTGAAAGTGTGCGAAAAATTAGATGCGCTTAGAAGTAAGATCTAATGGAGACCCAACTCTTAAGAGCTAGGACACAACTTGTCCAACCTGAGACCCATGCCACGAGAGGGAGTGCCTGGAGGGGCAGGAAACAGAGGCTAGATGGCCCAGAGACCTAGGACAGAACCAAACACGACCAACAAAAATAAATAAATAGATAAGATACATACATACATACATACACACATACATACATACATACAGAAGTTAATTTAATTAATTAATTAATTAATTAATTAAATGAAGAGGGCTAGGATGGTTGCCCTTGGGTCTGAGAATGTCCATGAGAGATGCTACAAAGTGGAAGCAGCTGCAGGGAGTCATCTTTGCCTCCACACAGACTCGCTGCCGCAGCATGGCAGGTCAGTGAACAGCAGCCACCGCCTGGCACTCTGAGGAACAGGAGCCCACCACCTCATGAGGTAACCTGGTCCAGCACGACACAGTTCTATGAAAACCTCCCTCTCTCCAGAGCTGGAAGCTGTTGGCAAACGGTTCCCACCCACAAGCCCCAGGACGGCAAACAGAGCCGTAGAGAAGCAGGTCCTCCAGAAGCTGACTCCCCGGAACCCGCCCAGCCCTCTGCTGGGAAAGGCAGAGACCATGGCCTGTGGCATCCCGACTCAGCTGGATCAGCCGGCCCTTCTCCTTCTTCCCAAACAGGCGGCCGATGGATGACTTGATGCCCTTGCGCTTGGCGCCCTTGTGCAGGGAATCCTGGCTGCTGTTGCTGCTGCTGGGGTTGCTGTCCTGACCCTCCAAGGCACTACAGGATGACAGCCAGGAGTGGGGTGAATAAGAAGAAACACACTTCAATTATAGCAAGAGAGATGGAAGTTAGACTTCAGGAAGGCGTTAAGTATCAGTGTTGGGGGAGGCGGGGTGAGGGGATGTGGCCAAAGCAGGTGACCAAGGGAATGCGGGAACATCCCTGATGGTGTCCCAAGCAGAAAAGAAGCAGTCAAGCACCTATGACAGGTGAGATGCAGCCCCTCCGAGGCTGTGGGACAGAGACCAGAGTAGTGTAGCCTGCCCTGCTCACCTCTTGCTTTCTTCTTGACTCAGGGCAGGGTGGCCAAGCTTCTCTAGCCGCAGCGTCCTGGGTGAGGAAGGAGGAGAAGTCTCACATTTTATGGTGGCTTTATCCTCTCGGTTCTCTTCCCGAGACACTGGCGACTGAACAGACAGTGGGGTCGTCAGGGGGTAGAGGGAGAGAGCTGGGGCCTGCCTACCCAGCCCAGACAAGGCAAAGGATCGGAGAACCAGAGACCGCTGCGGGGAGGCCCTGTGGCCTCTCAAGGTAAATTCAGACCCCAGGGCCAGGGGCAGGAGCCCAGAGGAAAGCGTCTGGAAGCTGGTAACCCTGTAACCCGCTAGTACCTGGGCGTCGGGAAGCACTCACCAGCAGCTTCCTCCTATGCTTTCTTAAGTCGCTGGGCTGAAAAAGAGAAAGAGGAAAGGGCGAGCCTGCTTAGGATGAGAGCAGAGGAACCATGGATGCACACCAGCCTGGAAAAGGTACCACGGCAGAACGGAGCACCTGGAAAGATAGATAAATCCCCTCCGGAGCAGAGAGAGCAGCTGGACAGAGGGGCGTGGCCCTAAGCCTACTGTGGTCATCCAAAACAAGGAGGATGTTGCAAACCCCTTCCTACCCAGAAGGGCATGCTGGTGACCTAGCGTGTCAAGTCACAGGGAAAAGGACGCCAGAATGGCGTCGACCGGCCTAGGGGGGTCGCGGGGCCTCTCAACCACTGCGCAGACTCACCAGGGTCATGACCCCCATTCGGTCCAGATCCTGGGCAGCGCTTCGGGAAGTGAGCTTGGGTGTGGAGCGGCCACTGAGCGGTGGAGACGCACTGGCCAGGGACAGGGCGGTCAGAGAGGTGGGGATAGAGCCGCGCTTGCGCAGCTGGGTCAGGTTGAGGGCCTCCATGCTGCCGCTGGTCACGCGGGTCTCAATCTCCTCAGCACGAAGCTCAGTGGACTCCTTCTCCTCCTGGATCATCCTGCTCAGAAAACCAGGGTGCTGCTAGGTACTGCCTCACACTCGGCACGCTAACACCAAAGGGGGGCAGCACCCGTAGGCACCAGCAGGGTTCCCAGGTCTCTTTGGCCAGTCACCTTCCCAGTTTAACAAAAGCTAATTTCTGAGAAGAGCTTTGCTCTCTCGGCTCTAACTTTCCTAGAACATGATACTATTGGGCTCTTGTTTGTGCCCAAACCGAGCATTTTTAAATTCATGCAGGCCTCTAATGCGGTTCCCTCTGTTCCACTGAGAACGAGAAACATGGGAGATGGTGTGTTGTGCCCGAGGGGCACTGAGAGAGAGCTGTGCATATGCATTCACACCCACTGATGGAAAGATGCCAACTGTGCTAGAGGGTGGGACATGCCCTTATTCTGAGACGACACCTTCCCCACTCTGAAGCCATTCAAATGCCTTTTCTCTTGAAAACCTGTTGTGATCGTAAATATAGCTACTCTACAGAGTTAAACACGGGAGTCTTGCATTTGCATGTGTGTCTTGACGCTGATTGCTCAAATTTGAAAGTCTGACCTCAGCAGCCTGTCAATTTCACCTCGCTGCATGGCAGTACCATAAATAAGTTCTCTTAGAGACATGAGATGAAGTAAAGGTTTTGACAACTCTCCCTGTCTCCAGTTCCATTTGATGTGACCTTAGAGATTAAAAGGCATGTCACTGGAGAGCTTCTACCTGGACTTGGGTCCTGGCTCAGCCACTTAACATGTAGCTGTAAGCAAACCACTAAACCCCTCTTGACTAACCATAACATTGACAAAGCTCCCACCCTGAGCTTCTTCACGGTCATACTCAGGAACACAGACAGATCCATCTTTCCAAGTCCAGCCACCTCCCGGCCCAGAGTCATCTGTAGTCCTACCCCTCTGGGGTGAGTCTGAGGCCAGGGTGTCCTTGGATGGCTGTCCTAAGCTGTAAGACGGGACAGGAGCCGATACTTTTCCTGTAGTGCCCCACCACAAAGGATCCATCCTCCCAAGCACCTTGCTGCTTCACTCCTACCCCACCTGATCTCCTGGTTGATGGCATCCAGCTGCTCCTGCAGCATCATGGCCAGGGTCTGAGCATCCGAATGGCCACCAGGTGAGATGACATCAACCTGAGTGCCCACCAAGCCCCCAGGCTCATCCTCGTCCACATCCGAGATCTCAGGGTCACTGTCAAAGGCAGGTGTGGTGGTGGTGGCAGCGGCGGCCAATACCCCCGGCAGCGGAGATGGCTTCCAGTCCTTAGCAAATGAAAGGAGCAGCAATAAGAACCCTGGACAGCTAGACTTAGAACCCTGTCAACCTCCTCTGGAAGCCTGCAGAAGACAGGTCAGAGAAGGGCTCTAACACAGCCTCTCTGACCAAAGGCTCCAGCGACAACTCGCCTTCTGCGCTCCCAGGGCTGCATTTTAGCCTCTGCCTCTTTTGCATGGAGCTGCTATGTTCTTGTAAACGGTGGAGTAAAGAGTTGGGAGAGGTAGAAAAGAAGAGGCCTTCAGACTGTAACCAGACTCACCTACATCCCAGCCCGCCTGCCTCTTTGCCTGCCTGCCTGCTTGCCTGCCTGGCTTCCCACATGCCTGCCTGCCTGGCTTCCCTCCCTACATGTATACTTGTTTATTTGCTTCTTCCTTCCTTCCTCTTTCTTTCTTTCTTTTCTTTCTTTCTTTCCTTCCTCCCTCCCTTCCTTTCCTTCCTTCCTTTTTCCTCCCCGTTTTTTTCAATGGGTTCTTGTCATGTTGCCCCAACTGGCTCACAATCCTCCTGCCTCAGCTTTCCAAGTATGCTAACACACCTACACACCAAGCTCAGGTTAGGAGATTCTCAAAGGTAAAGATGAATCTTTCCTCATCCAACTAGGCGTTCCTCTTTCTCCATGCACACACTCTAGGGCCCCAGAATGGATGAGGACTGGCAATTGGTGGACAGCTGGCCCTCTTCTGCCCCTTCTCTTTCCCTGCCCCCCACCCCATCTCCCTGGCCAACAGTATAAACTCCCAGCTGTTTCTCAGGTGCCATTGCCCGGGGGCCACTTCATCTGTCATCTCTCCCTCCTCGACACTATAAGCCATGCTTTTGTTCCAGGAAGCTCATTAATTCCATTTTACCCTTCCAGCCCCCTCTCTGGCCACCAGAAATGAACGGTGCACACCCAGGCACACGCTCACATGCTGTAGTGGGGCCTCAGGGACCACGGGCCGCCTTCCACCCCGCTACCTCTTGCCCACTGGGAGGCTGAGGTAAGTGGAGGGGGGGTGTCATGTCACAGCTGTTGCAGCTGACATAAGTCCCAACCCCAAGGCTGCAGCTGTCATTGACAGGGGAGAAGGCTGGGCAAGGCTTTGCACCACACGCCAGTCGTCTGTAACTGGAGCCAGACACAC
>JADRCC010571980.1:2580-14737 GCA_019843855.1 Hylomyscus alleni
TGTGTGTGTGTGTGTGTGTGTGTGTGTGTGTGTGTGTGTGTGTGTGTGTGTAGGGGGGGCGAGGCTCAAGAAAAGAGTGGTCCGTTCTGCCAGGCTGTTGTTGGTGATGAGACCTTGCATCAGGAAAGAATAGAGAGATTAGGGGATCAAAGGTTACATACAAAGGGACCAGCCAGAAGGGACTCAGGAGAGGCCTTAGTGAAAGACGCCAGAGAGCAGCTTTTCATTTTCCTCATAACTGCCATGGTAACAGGATCTAGAGTGCCTTCAGGTCCATCTTATAGATGGCAAAATAGAGACTTTGTGAGTGGCTCAGCAGATGCCACTTGATCTCTATTTCAAGGTTTATTTTATGTCTTTGTTTACTTTGATTAAAACTCTTTGCACCTTGGTTGAGCCACATCTCCTTAGAGAGTGGGGTCCCCAGCCCCTTCTTGCCTACACAGTACAGACTGCTGCCCAGACCTTCAAGATCCCCTCGCTAGCTGGGGACAGACTCCTCCAGGCCCCAGACAGCTCAGACATGCTATAATGGCCAGCGGGGAACGTGTCTAATCTCCAAAGAAAAGCAAAAGAAAACGGATTACAGAGCAAAGATCCCTCTGCAGGCAGAGATCTTCGGCTGCCTGCGGACTCAGAGGAGAAGAAACTATTGCGGAGGAAAGGCTTAGTGCTGGCAAGGACCCTAACAAGACTCCAATCTCCCGTCGCCTGTGCTCACCCTCTAGAATCCCTTCAAAGCCACCAGAAATGGAAGAGGCCAAGGATTATGCCCCTAAATGTTCAGAGACCTGAATGAGGGATTAGCTACTTAACAGCCATTGACTTCAATGATCTCCAGCTCCGGGATCTTCAAGCTTTCAGAAGCTCCTGGTTTCCTCTGTGTGTATTATGTGTACACATGAGTGAATGCCATGGGATGGGGGGAGCGGATCCGTACAGATAGAGAGTACACCTATGTAGCATCTGTGTCCATGAGGAAGAGCGGTGTCTGTGTGTTCAAACACTAACCTGTGTGTCTAGGCCCCTGTGCCACGTCAGCGTACTCTCCCAAGGCGTGTATTTGTCTTTTTCATGCCCACATTTGTGCACAGCTCTGTGTTGTCTGTTTACGTGTATATACTTGTGTGTGCTTGTCTACACATGTGCACTGTGAGACCTCATGCCTCTTGTGTGTGCTTGGCATGCTTACCTGTATGTATATTGAGTCCCCGCATAGTTGCCCATGCAGGGGCCATATGCCCTAGAAACACCAGGTTTCCACCTTTTAGTCCTTGAATGCATCTCATGTTTTGCCCGCTCTGGGCTTCTGCATGAGTGTGCCCCATGCTTGAAACTGGCCCGCTGTTTGCTTCTACTTCCGACATTCAAGTCCACACTTCCCGCTGTTATTTCTCAGAGTCTTGCTGATTTCCTGCAAAGTGTCCTTTCCATTTGATGCTCTGTACTTATTTTTGTGTTAAATTGTCTTTCCCTCATCTCCTTAGCACTGAACTCATTGATTCAGGGACTTCATCTCTCCTGCCATCCTCCATGTCTTGTGTTCTTGCGTATATGAATTCATTGCGTGTGTGTGTGTGTGTGTGTGTGTGTGCAGGTAGTGGGTAAATATGTCTTTCTGCATGCCTGCTTACTTGTTTGCACAAGTCTATGTGTAGGTATGTGAATATGCACATGTATGTCTATATGAACATATACATGCAGATTATAAATGGAAAGTTTTGTTCTGTTTCTTTCTGTCCCAGGTCTTGGATAGATACTAGGGAAGAAAAGCTGGCCTGGAAAAAGAACATTCAGTGACAGCAAAATGGACTGATGCCCTACCTGGAGCCTGTATGTAATGAGGAAGGGGTATGGAGCAGGTAGGGGCAGGCTGGGTTGGAAACTACTTGACCAAGAGAAACAACTGGGCAGGTTTGTGGTAAGAACTTGCAGGAACCTGTTCCTGTATCAGGGCACTCCTTCTCAGACCCCTTAGGGACTACCTCTGGGCTGTATTTTGGGGCCTGGTTCTAAGATCTGTGTTAATAAAGTGCTCTCGTGGGTAGTGAGGACTCATGTCTTTTCTACAGCTCAGAGAGCTAGGGATCTCCCACTGGGCTCTGAGCTCCAAGGAGGCAGAGATCTGTTGTCACAGTATCTTTAGGGCAGACAGAAGTTTGATGAATGTTCACTAAGTAAGAATAAATGAGTATGAATGAATGAATGTTCCTCCCGTGTCCGAAGGAACAGAGTCCATTCTTCTGGACTCTGAAAGCTAAGAGCAGTGCTTCACACACATCCCTCCCTCCTCAACCCACCCCTAGACTACCACCCCCCATCCCCACCTCTGCAAGACCTTGGAAACCTTTCACACTAGCAGAAGCTTCGAGAGCAAAACAACCCAACCAGGCAAGAGTATGGCTAATAAACAGACGTAGAAGGCTGTGAACGCCAGCCTGGTCAGGCCAGCAAAGCCTAAATAAAGCCTGCTAATGAGACATTCTGGGAGCAAACAGATAACGGGGCTTAAAGAGCTGCTAATAGCCAGACTGAGAGCCTGCAAGCCTGCAGAGTCCTTTAGGCTAGAATGGTTGAGGAGGCTCCTGCTGGCAGGTGTCTGATATGGGGAAGGCAGGACAGGGTCACCATGGGAGGTTTCAAGGTCATTCGCTCTGCCCCTCCTTCAGCTTCCATTCCAGCAAAAGGCAGATAGGAGCTCCCTCACCCACCCTTCTCTTGTGCTGCAAAGGCAAAATGGCGGAGCCCTGGCAGGTGCAGTGTTTCCCGTTCATTTTGGCTTCTCCTTTCTCTATAGTTGGAATCTGCTACAGGATAGTTTGCCCTGTCCATCCCCGTGGCTTAGCAGGTCCTAGTTAATGACATTAGCTCAAGTATACCAATGCCTTGAGCATATAATGTGTGCCAGACACCAGGATAGGCACTTCACTTCATTTATTACCCTCTTTACAACATTAGGCAATGTACTCCCAAGCTCCTATTTCTAACTTATAGACTTCCAGTAAAATGACTTGACACCCCAATCAATCATCAATCAATCAGTCAGTCAGTAGCTTTGAAATGCCTAAGCCCCAAGTCTCGAGATCAGGACTTCTAGAATTTTGTCAGTAGCTCAACCTTTTCCCACCAACAGAAGCTCGACCTGTGAAATAGTGGGAGAGCTACTTGGATTGCTAGGTGGGGAAAGTCTCCTACCTTTCTCCATCCTTTGGCGGAGGGCGGTGGGCTCTGCCTTCCTGGGATTCTGAAGTGGTAAAGGAGAGTAGCTCCAGAAACAGGAAAGGGGGTGAAATTGCCATCCATTTATCAACGCAGACATCAGCTAAGTCCACCAGAATAAAGAGAAAAGGCTTTCTGGGGAAGCCTTGTAAACCGCCCCCAGCAGGAATCAGCCCTGATCTGAGGTCCTGCACTGAGGGCTGGAGACAGAAGCCCAACTCCTCCGCATGCACTCACTGCTCCTGGGCTTCTCCAGCCTCTCTCTTGGGAGTGACTAGGGAGCCCCTGGCTTGGATGGAGAGCCTTTGTTTGAAATCCTGATTTATGCAGCTTCTCCCGGCAAACTATGCATTAAGTTGCCAGGGAAGATTCAAAATTGTAAAATAATTGTGGTGGTGAAATTATTCACAAATCCATCCAGGCCCAGAATGTCAGGAAGGCGGTCAGATTTACGCTGAGCACACGGTGGCATAACTCAGGCTAACAGATAAGCCTGTTATGCCCTTGACAGAAGCAATTCCCCAGAGACCACTGGGGAACGCCAGGCCAATTATATACCCAGCCCAAAGAAGGGAAGGGAGAAAAGCTACTTACCACCGATGGTGGCTTGCAGTGACAAGAAGGACAAGCTGGTCCGACTGAGAGAGGCCTTGATAACTCCTAAGCATGCACAGAAGGCTAAGAGCTGGCAAGAAGGTCATATGGGCAGATAGGGACATCTGAGAGGAGGGTGGGTCAGGTCCAGCTCTGAAGCCAGCCATCAGGTCAGTGGGTCAAAATAAGGACCTTCTATGATGGGGCCACAGGGCCCTTCCAATGCAGAAACAGAACATGACCATTCCTGGCAGCTACATTCATTTAGGCAGATAAGATGATGAGTGGACCCTGTAGGTTCTGTTAAGATCAGGTTTTACCTAATATTATCACCATCGCCACCTTTACTGTCACTACCATCATCATCATCATCATCACCATCACCACCATTATCATCATGACCATCACCATTATTTTGCTAATAGAGCCCTTTACCAAGGAAGTGGGCATCTTTCTCCCACTTGAGAAGTAAGCAGGTCACAGCAAAAGGGAACGTCTTGCAAAGGCTCTACCGAGATTTCCAGAACGTCTCCGTGGATCCCTCCAACGGGGTAATATGGTGGCTCTCAAACTTTACCGTGTGTATGAGCCTCATGAGGATTCAAAAAAAATCCCAGGCTGCTGAGCTGTAGCCTCAGAGTTTTACTGGGCATATCCAAGGTGGGGCCTGAGGACGAGTGTTCTAACTGGGTGCAGGTGGTATGGAGGCTCGGGTCTGCTGGCCCCTGAGAACACAAGCAAGGACCACGGAGCTTAGGGGGCAGCTATGGAGGCCGGGGCAGGGCTCAGCTGGCAAAGTGCCTTCTTATAAAATGCATGAAGACTTGAGTTCAATCCCCAGAGCCCAAGAACAGCAGTATCTGCCTCTAATCCCAGGGCTGGGAAGGCAGACAAGATACATCTCTGGAGCTCTCTGATCAGCCAGTTTATCCAAATCAGTAAACTCCAGGTTCAGTGAGAAACCCTGTCTCAAATACATACATACATACATACATACATACATACATACATACATACATACATAAAGTGGAGGCTGATTGAGGAAGACACCAAGCATTGACCCCAAACTTCCACAAACATGCATACATGTGTACATACACGCATGTATTCCCCCCCCCATATACCCTACCAAACACAAAAGGAAATGAAGACTTGTTCTGGAGCCAGATGATCTGTGTTCAAATCCTGAACGTCTATAGTCCCTGGTTGTGTGACCCTAGACAAGTTGCTTAACCATTCCGTGCTTCAGTTTCACTGTCTGAAAAGTGGGTACGATAACAGCAATGAGGTCATTACCAAGATCAAATAAACTGGTACATACAACAGGAGGAGTGCCTGGCATATTCCTCACATGAGATCACAGTGACTGAACATGGACTTCTATTACAGAAGTCTCGTCCAGCTCCTGCAGCCCTAACCTTGCACTATGCCTTCAATTCATCTTGGGTTTCTAACACTTGATATCTTATCATGCTGGGTCTAGGGACCCTGTGACAAGGGGCCTCAGCCTGGACAGCCACAGCCTGAGGGGGAGGCAGGACTACTGGCTTGGTGTCAGGAATCCCAGGCTTGAGTTTCTACACTTTTGCTTCCTTCAGGTGATACTGGGGAAGTTAGTTTTCCCTTGTGAGACTGAGTTCTCTTCCCTGGGAATAATTAGGGCCTGCCCTCCCAGTGGATGGCCAGGCTAGCAGTGTGTCCAGAGGCTCACAATCTGTGAACACACCCCGCTGCTGAACTTGGAGCGAGGGCACACTCTGTGGTCACAGTCTGTTTATGGTACTGTTCTGAGCAGGGCCAACATGAATGAGACCCCTTGAAAACTGAGGGCTGTCTTATGCTGTAATAGCACACTCGGAGGCCATGCCGTGGACATGGGACCTTGTGGATAGAGCTGTCTGCACTAGATTTAGATCTTTAGTTTTTAAAGTGCCAACATGTACAGCCCAGAACGCACATCTGAGCGGACTCCAGGATCACTCCATCTCCGTTCTCTAGGGCAGCGATTCCCAAACTTCCTAATGCTGCAACCCTTTAATACAGTTCCTCACGTTGTGCCTACCTGCAACCATGAAATAATTTCATTACTACTTCATAACTGTAATTTTGCTACTGTTATGATCACAATGTAAATATCTGTGTTTTCTGATGGTTTTTTTTTTTGGCGGGGTGGGGGGGTATCACTACTCACAGGCTGAGAACCGCTGCTCTGGAGCCTTCTAGAGAACCAAGTGGACCTGAGGCAGCATTGTCAGAAAGCTTAGCTGAGGTCCAGGCACAGAGGACTGGCTTTCACCTTTAAGTCATCTGGCAATCTGGTAACTACAAGGGGGTCCATGTGGGATCCTTGCTGCTGCTGCTGGTGGTGGTTGTTCAGGAGCCATGCTCTGGGCAGGATGAAAAGAGAGGAGACATTCAAGGGCTAGCAGAGCAGACAGTCAGAGGAGGGTATTGCGCTCCTGGGAAAGCCCAATGGAGGCCACAGACTCTGTCCCTGGGGCCCTGAAAGTCTTCCATCCCAAGCCACAAGTATCTCTGGCTCAATTCCACTCTCCCAAGGGGGCCCAGAGTGACCTCTAGGTCACCCAGAGAAGTGAGGCCAGGACAGAGGCCTTCTGCTGTCGCCCTTCCAGGCAGGGCAATGAGGTGTCTGGTGATCATGATGCTGCGTCAGCTGCCCAGTGCTGACCCCCAGACACTCCTATCTATGACCGTTCCCCCCGTGATCCATCGCATGATCTGTCACAGCCCCCACGCAGTCAGAGACGTCGAGACAGAAAGTCACGAGGTCTGCCCTCTGCAAAGCTTCTAGGCCGGGCACTTGCCTCCCACAGGCTGAATCCCAGCTACGGTGGATCTGGAAGCATTCAGGGAGGATCTGTGGGGAGACAGGGATCTGTGATCTGAGAGGGAGCGTGCTAGAAATCAGAAGCAGCCTCTGACACTTACACAGCACTTGTGACTCCAGACATTGATTTTTATCCCAGAACACGGGAAGAAGCATGTCAGTGGTTAGAACACAATTCGCAAGAACATCTTCAAGATGAAGAGCGGGGGAGTGAGCTGGGAGGTGGCTCAGTGGGTAACAGCACTTGTGACACAAGCAAGGGAACGTAAGTGTAAATTCCCAGCACCCAGATGAAAGCTAGGCATGGCTGCAAGACGGTTGCATGATGTACCTGTAACCCCAGTGTTGGAGACCAGAGGAAGGCAGATCCTGGGAGCTTGCTGGCCAGCCAGATTAGCCAAAATAACAAGCTCCAAATTTGCTAAGATGCTATTTCAAGGGAATAAGTTGAGGTTAGTAAAGGAAGATACTCAGTGTCCTCTTCTGGCTTCCCCATGTGTACTTATGAGAGCACACTTGTGCACACACACACACACACACACACATAGATACAGACAGACACACAGACACACAGATACACACAGAGAGACAGATGACAGACACACACAGACACATGACAGGCACACACAGACACATGACAGGCACACACAGAGACAGACACACACATAAGCATGACACTCACACAGAGACACAGAAACACACAGACAGGCAGACACAGACAGAAAGACAGATATACACACAGACATACACATAGACACACACAAAGACAGACACAGACAGACACGACACAGACATACAGACAAATACATACACAAACACAGAAAGACAGATTCACCCACAGACAAACACATAGACACACACAGAGATAGATACAGACAGACACACAGATGGACAGATATATACACAAACACAGAAAGACAGATACACACACACATATACACACAGAGAGAGTTTCAAAACTTTGACTGCTTTGAGCCTTATTGATAAATTTGTCTAGCACCTCCCTGTATCCTAAGGTTCAAATCCTCAAACTCTGTCATTGCCACCATACCACCAAAGCTGCAGCCCAGATCTTTCATAGTATAGTTTAGATGTAGCCCCCTGCCAAGTTCATGCACTGCAAACATAACTCCTACATCATATGCTAATAGTATTCAGAGGACAGTATTTAGGGCAAAATAAAGTTATGACGGGGATCTTCATGGCGGCACTAGTGACCTGCCCTTCCTTCCTCCCTCCACCTTCCCCCTTTCTTCCTTCCCTCCTTTCTTCCTTTCTTGAGGCAGGGTCTCATGTATCCCAGGCTGGGCTTCAGTGTCTGATCTTCCTACCTCTACCTTCTAAGCCTTGAGATTACAGTGTCACCATTGTGCCTGGTTTATGCAGTGCTGGGGTTTGAACCCAGGGCGCTAGGCAAGCAAACATCCTATCAAGTGAGCCATGTGCCCAGCTTGAATAGGCTTCATACAAAGAGGAAGAGAAATCTGAACAGGTTCACCCGCTCTGCCTCCTCATGGTTCTGCCATGTTAGGATGCAGCAAGGAGGCTCTCACCTGATACCCAGCAGATGCTGACACCTGGAACCAAGAACCAAAGCAACATCTGCTGACTATAAATGACCCAGACTCTAGTATTTTGTTATAGCCACAGCCACGGACAGGATTCAAACTCCTCTTGCTTCTTGATCTCTATCCCACACCTCCAAGTCAATATACTAACTATGAAGTATTCAGAGCCAAAAATACAAACATACACAGGCCAGGTCCCTGCTTCAGAGGGGTCCCTTCTGAGGGAAGGGGATGGATATCTAGCTAGAAAAGTAGGCCCATCTTGGGGGAGAGATAGAGATGTGGTGGGAGTGCCAAGGAGGAGGGATGGATTCTGCTGGTGGGTGGGGAATGGTCACATAGAAGGTGTGATCAGTTCCTGGTTAAGTGAATGAAAAGAAAAGAGGTGAAGGGTTGGTCGTGGGAGGTAGGAGGGGGCGTGCCTGGATTGGGCTGGTATGGGGCTCACAGCTCAGCAGGATATTTGCCAACTCTCCTGCTTTCCACTGACTTTACTGAGAGCTGCTAATTGTCAGTTCTGCACCAAGTCCCCAGGTATGGGGGCAAGAGGCACCATGCTGGGGCCAGTAACCTCAGAGACTACATTCAAGGAGCTTGTTTGCCTGCCAGGCAGATGGCCCTTCCCACCCCAGCAGTGGAGTCAGTTTGGAAAGGATTCTGAAAGTCTCACAGGAGACCTAGGGCCTAGCCCCAGCGTCCACGCTGCTCAAACGCTACCACCAAATAGCCTCTACTTGAGTGGGGGGGCTGCTGGCTGAAGTCAAGCTGTGTCTCTGAAATCCTGTGTTCTCCTCTCAAATACGCACATCTTTGATAGCCTTGGCAGCCTACTCCCTAATATTTCCACACTTGTTTGTTCATGGAGATAATAACAGTCTTTTCTTCAATCATCTGAATTCAATTGTTCAAAACAAATAATAAAGCAGACACCTGGGAGCTGAGGAACATGCTTGCCTGGAGTTTACCACAGATCCCCCAGGCAGGTGTGGGAACCCACCTCACCATCTTCGGCCTACGAGAAGCACTTCTGAGAGGTCTGTAGGGTCCAGCCACTCTCTGTCTCTCTCAGCCCCCCGCCCCCAGTCACTGGAGGGTTGGTGTTGAGGCCATGTAGAGAGAAATGGACTCTGTCCCTTCCATGCAGGGAACATGGCAGCAGCCCCAGTCTGGCTCCATTCATGAAGAAGCTTTACATCGAATGCCTTTCATTCTGAATTGGAAGCTTTAATATGTTTTCCAGGAAGCCTTTTTATGTGTCAATAAAAACGGGAGCAATGATAGCAGGTGATGAAAAGCAGCCAGCACCTCGGAGACAACGTGGATTTAGGAGGAGTAGGTACGTCCCTCTCACCCCCCCTCCAGGAGTGACAAGATCGGAGCCTTTCTTGTTCATCTAGAATCAGATGGAGATGAGCTCATATTAAAGAGATGGGCAGCCTTTCACAATTGCTGTGGGTAAACACGTGGTGTGTGTGTGTGTGTGTGTGTGTGTGTGTGTGCGCGCACGCGTGCGCGTGTGCGTGTGCGTGTGCGCGCGCATGCAAGAGAGGTAGGGGTTTTCTTTTCTTCTCTGTGGAAGAGGAGGTGGACATGAGCCAGGGCAGGAAGCCATGGCCACTGGGACAATTAACCCAGCGTTTAATTGCCTTATAGACACCAAACCTCCTGCTTTTTCTAGAGTTGGCACCAGCCACAGTCCAATAGGGTTGAGAGGTGTTCCCTCCCCACACTCTATGCGCACAGTGGGAATCTCTTGTGTCCTTAAGGAGGTGGGCTGTGGTCCTTTCAATGTTCCCAGGACAGCCTTAGTGGATGAGACTCCTCTTTCTGAGGTGGAGATGTAAGTCACCAAGGCTGGGGTCAGCTGGGGAAAGCTATACGGTCTTTATACGTTGTTGGCACATGGAGGTCAAGAAAGCTAGTGTCTGAGGTCCCAGCTCTGGTGGATTGGTGGGGTGCTAACTGACAGACTGGGTGGACCTGAAGCCTGTGAAGTGAGTGGGGCTCATTTTTGTCCTTCACTGACAATGCAGACTCAGGCAAAGGCTCCGATAGATGGGGGAGGGCAGCTGGAGAGTTCTGGGCTCTCTCATCGACTCTGCCACTCATATATGACCTCCACTCAGTGGCTCTCGACTGAGGGGTGACTTTGCTCTCTCCATCCTGGAGACATTAGGCAAGCTCCGGAAACCTTCTTGGTTGTCATGACTTCGGATTGTCAAGAGGTCTATCATTGCAGGAACTGAATGACCAAGGCCAAAGCTGCAATAAGGATGTTTGACTAGGTAGGGAGTGGTACCACAACAGACGTACCAACCCACAGTGTCAATGCTGTGAAGTCTAGAAACCCTATCTTTCTGTGCCTTAGTTTCCTCACGTAGAAGAAAGAAGTGACGGTAACAGTACCCTCTCTACCAAGCTGCTGTGAAGTTCAAATAACCCAATATATGCTTTTAGAGCAGTGCCTGGCACAGAGAAAACATGACGGGGGGGTTACTTTTAATTCAGTGTTTGTCATCCAACTCAACAGGGGAAGTGAGGGTTGGGGAAAGTTAACAGGTCACTGGGAAAAGGGGGACAGTCCCCAACACAGGCTGGTTGGGGTTGAGCGTTTAGAACTGAGCAGACAAGATGAAGAGCAAGGGGACTCAGAGCAGTGGGATCTTGAACAGTCTCCCCCAGCTCTGGATGGCATCTGAGGGTTTCCCCACATGCAGGACAGACAGCAGGGGAGCAGGCAATCAGAGGAACCGCACCCTCCATCCACTGCTGCAGAGTGGCTCATACTCATGCCCCTTCTTCATCCACCCCAGGAAGGTTCTCTAATGTCCTATGGCAGCTATGAGGTACCCTTGACAATGACCGTTCCCCCACACTGGGCAGAGAATGGGGACTGGAAACATCCTGGGGTCTGAGTCCTAAAGGGCACAAAATTTTGCATTGGATGATGGAGTTCTTCCAATCTTAAAAATAGATGAGGGTCCGCCATCTGCAGAAAAATGAACGAAGCCGGGACAGATTGATCACATTAAGTGAATTAAGTCTATCTCAGAGAGGAAAATATCATATTAGGAGCCCTTTCACATGGGTCTCCTAGATTTCACATAGACACATGAAGGTCATATGCATATATGACTTGAAAGTAGACATGTAACTTTCTCGGGAAACAGGATACCAATGCAGAACGGGGGAGGAAGGGAAGGGTAGAAGTGGGTGGGGTATATTCAACACACAACCATATTTTTCTGAAAGTATCTTCATCTAACACCATATCACAAGCAAGGTATACATACAAGGGGAGCATTTCAAGTTGAGTTTGGCCCTGCAATTGTTTAATCTGGACCCACAGAATGTGGCTTTATTTGGAATTAGAGGTTTTGTAGAGGTACTTAAGGTCATGAACTGGAGCTGGAGAACTATCCTGGAATAGAGTCGTCCCTAAACCCAGCAATAGATATGCTTTTTGTTTTGTTTTGTTTTGTTTTTTGTTTTGTTTTGTTTTGTTTTCGAGACAGGGTTTCTCTGTGTAGCCTTGGCTGTCCTGGAACTCACTCTGTAGACCAGGCTGGCCTCGAACTCAGAAATCTGTCTGCCTCTGACTCCCAAGTGCTGGGATTAAAGATGTGTGCCACCACTGCCAGGCTGCAATAGACATGCTTAGCAGAGACAGAAATAAAGACACAAAAATAGAGAGGGCAAGGTAATAAAATAATAACAACAACAATAATAATAAGCATAACGATACTAATTTTGTTGTTTTAAAAAGCTGAGTCTATAGCTGTAGCCCCCAGTAGCAAGGCCCTGGGGCCTGAGGATGGCTGGCAGCCTTAGTGGCTGGAGAGTGTGGAACAGGCCCTTCCTTAAACACTCCATGGCATAGACACCTTGGCTTTTCATCCAGATTGGAAAAAGTGAATTTTGGTTGTGG
>JADRCC010571981.1:0-13948 GCA_019843855.1 Hylomyscus alleni
ACAAATATTCACCCACAAGTCTGGCTCTCAAAATAAAAATTTAAGGATAAAAATTATCCTTCCACTTTCTCTTTGGCCATGCTGGATAACCCACCATGATAAGAAGTGTCACAAAAGCAGGCAGACCAAGAGTGTGGAGAACAAGTCTATTTCAATGGAGACTCGAGAATTAGAGTCCGAGCGTGGCAGGTGAGCGATCTGCGTGCTGTACCAGGAACAAGGCAGCTTTCTCCTCCTCTGGAATCTTCTCCAGTAAGTGTCGGGCAAAGGCTTGCTCCATCTGTACAGGAGTGAGGGGCAGGCCTCAGTGAGCACTGCCGGGACAGCCACTACCCTGTAGCCCCTTCCCCTCAGGGAGAGTTATTTGAGACAAATCAATATCAAACTCCATCCTAAGGCTGAACTCACCTGTACTGTGATAAGATTCTCTTGGGTATGGTTAGAGTCAGGACTCCCCTCCCAGAAATGCAGGGTTGCTTGGAACTTGGGTGGGGGCCCCTGGCCCTGGAAGTACTGGACCAAATCTGAAAGAAAAAGGGTCAGGAAGGAAGAAGGCAAGGCATGGCGGTAGGCCGGGCATGGTGATGTATGGCCAGGCATGGTGGTGTACGCCCTTAACCCTAGCACTCAGGCTGGGGCGACAGAGTGGCCATGTTTGAAGCAGCCTGATCTACTTAGTGAGTTCCAGGCCAGATGCAGGGAAAGCTGGGAGGGAGTAACACGAGCACCCAAGGCCTGAGCAGAAGCTGTAGCTTAGAGCTGCGAGGAAGAACTAAGCTGCTCTCCCTGCTGCTGCAGGAAAGGCAGCCCCTTCCTGCAGTTTACAGCAGCAGATGCTCCCGCCGAGAGGCTCGCAGCCCTCAGAAGAAGCAGCCCTGCCTACCAACCCCTTGGTTGCTTGTGTACTCTCCCAATACTAGGACACCACGATCCTAGACACCCACACTGTCCTCAAATGTTCCTCTCTCCACTTCTCTGCTCAGATTTAGAGGCTGTAACTGGAATCTTAAGAGTAGATAGAGGGCTGGAGAGACGGCTCAGCAGTTAAGAGCACTGATTGCAGCCGGGCGTGGTGGCGCACGCCTTTAATCCCAGCACTTGGGAGGCAGAGGCAGGCGGATTTCTGAGTTCAAGGCCTGCCTGGTCTACAGGGTGAGTTCCAAGACAGTCAAGGCTACACAGAGAAACCCTGTCTCAAACTCCACCCCCCCCCCCAAAAAAAAAGAGTAAAAGGAGGGAGATGGGCAGTGGTGGACACCTTTAGTCCTAGCACTCGGGAGGCAGAGGTAGGCAGATTTCTGAGTTCGAGGCCAGCCTGGTCTACAGAGTGAATTCCAGGACAGTCTCAGGAAAAGATGCCTACAGTGTGTGCCAATGTATGAGGAGACAGTAGTCACAAGGCTTTAAAATCCACATGAACTCAATTGTACATAGTCACATAACCCTGTTGCTTCCCCAAAATGCATCACTTGTGTTGTACTGAACTCCAGCTGAACCTCATCTACCATGGCCTTGGCTAGGGAAAGACTGCCAGAGTGGAACATATGGCCACACAGCATGTGTATCACACAATGCTGGGGTCCCATGCAGTGCAGATGTGCTGCTAGGTAGTGGGGAAACCTACCCTGGGGTCCAGGGGATAACGAGGAAGGGGAGTGCTGAGGTGCCCAGCTGCGACACCCTTACCTCTACAGAAATAGGTGGTCTTGAAGAGCTCCACACACTTATTGCTGGGCAGCAGATGAGGACCAGGCCCGGGTGGGGCCTCCGGTGCGTTCCAGGAGATGGGGATGGGGCAAAGGCGCTGAACAAAGAGGCCTCTGGAATTGCTGGCCACCAGGATGCCTCTCTCGAGCTGATTCAGCAGGCGCTGGGTAGGCTCCAGTGGGTCAGGTTTGGGAAACTCCACCTGCTCCATGCTGCTCTCCGAGTCTGAGCGCTCAGCCACAAGCCGACAGTCTAGGCTGTGCACCTGGGTCTTACCCACCACTCGTCCACCATAGATGAAGGTGAGCAGCAGCGAGAAGTCTGGGGACAGAAAAGCATAGCTGCACTAGGTACAGGAGGAACCCAGAGCTGCTGAGAGGCCCTCTCCCCACGGGAACCTGAGCAACACAAGGCTTCAGAAAAGTGAAGTTCCGTGTAGTCCAGTGTCCGCATTTTGTTAATGGGGAAACTGAGGTGCAGAGCAGGAATCCAAGAAAGCACTGGGAGACAAGGTTGCAGGGCCGAGGCAGTTCCTTCC
The DNA here is from genome assembly GCA_019843855.1 of Hylomyscus alleni. Taxonomy (NCBI): domain Eukaryota; kingdom Metazoa; phylum Chordata; class Mammalia; order Rodentia; family Muridae; genus Hylomyscus; species Hylomyscus alleni. The sequence continues at coordinate 2,246 of JADRCC010571981.1, forward strand.
TAGTTAGAAAAGGCTCCTTTTGTCTGATAATGTGGCTCGGTTGAAAGAATGGTTGCCTACTATGCTTAAAGCCCAGGCGGGGTTCAATCCCCAGTACTGCATAAACCCTTAGACCCAGCATGGTAGGAATTCAAGATCATCTTTGGCTACACAGTGAGTTTGAGGTCAGTCTGTCTTTATGAGACTGCCTTCCTTCTGCATGTGGACGCTTTCCTCCTCTCTCCCATCACTCAGGAGTCACGCCCATCAGAGCTTAATGCTCATGGCTGCACAGTGTACATGAAGGCCTCACACACTGGATTTTTCTGGATGATAAAGAAATAAATGTTTCAATGTGGCTGTTCAAGGAGCAAAGTACTTAAGGTGCCTCCTGAGGGTGAAAAAAGCTCTATAAAGTATGATCGGCCACATGGACTTCGGACTTCGTAGAAAGAGGTTCTTCTAGGATACGGTGGGCCCCGTTATAAGCCTAGCTGGGTAGACAATGAAAGGCAAGGTCAGAGGAAGCAGACCCAAGAGGAAGGGGACAGGGAAGGGTCAGAAAGGCCACACACCTGAGTTCAGAGGAGGCTGATGTTCCACAAACACTGGGTCCTCTTTGACGGTGGCTTCAATTGTGCCAGCTCCTGGAAGAGAGGCAAAGGCACTGATCATTCAGTGTGGGAATGAAACGCCCGAGAGAAGACGTGCAAAGACACAGAGGTAGGGTACATGGTGCTGTACCTTCCTCTAGCTCAGAGGTGCTGCTGCTGCCGCCGCTGTCGCTGTCACCACCACCACCACCACTGCCATTGATGTTGTTGCTACGGTCTGAGTGGTTTACAACTCCATTGGTCCTCCCATTTTCCTACAGATACAACATCTCGGGCTGGTGAGATGGCTCAGTGGGGAAGAGCACTGACCGCTCTTCAGAAGGTCATGAGTTCAAATCCCAGCAACCACATGGTGGCTTACAACCACCCATAATGAGATCTGATGCCCTCTTCTGGTGTGTCTGAAGACAGCTACAGTGTATTTACCTATAATAAATAAATAAATCTTTAAAAAAAAAAAAAAACCAACATCTCTCACTGGCACACAGCCCCCCCGCTTTGATTATACCATCCCACTCTTTGACCTCCCTATCCTCCTCCCTGAGCACTCACACTGTGGAGGGTGCCTTGAAGGCAGGGAGGGATAAGTGTCAACTTTTCAGTGGTACCTTCCCTTACCTTATTCTCTTCCCTCTCAGGTGACACAGAGCTGATACGTCGCTTGAATGCTGATTTCTGGTTTCGTGGTTGGGCTGTGGAAATGTTGCAGGTAGAAGAAAGTTAGGTCTTCTACGAAGAGGGTGGGGGAGCAAGCATCTGAAGCGACAAAAAGCTGGGCAGGACTAGAGAGCCCAGGAAAGCCTGTCAGCCTACAGAGGGCTCTTATCTCTAGCCTTGTCAATCTGTCCCTTCCAGGAGCGGCTGGGCAAGGGAGCACTCACTAGGGAGGGTTTCTGCTGTCACTATTCGATATACTTTGTAGGGTTCAGCCACATCCATACGACCTCTCTCAGGAACCTCCTCAAATTCGGAACTCTTGTTGAGGGCACAGCGTAGGCGAGTCTTCCAGACAGCGGGGTGTCCTATGTCCCCGTCTTTGTGCTTTTCCTTAAACAGTGCCCAAGCCTAATAAGAGATGACACGAAGAAAAGAAACTATTACATAATCCAGATGTCCCTCCAAATGGCTGACTTGCACAGGCATGGGTGCCTGAGCGACTATACTGGACCTGAAATCAGATGAGCCGACACTGGGTTTCTGTTCTTGCCAGCTTGAAACCCTTAGTCATTTTTGACCATGTCTCTCCAAATGACATGGCTGGTTCTACTTTCTAGTATTTCCTTGTTCCAAACCCCAGAGAGACAAAAGTGCTTTGGGATAGACACACCAGTGCAGACGCCATCCTTTTCTTGAGAGGAACTCTCACCTTGAAAATGGCAGCGTCCTGGTCCTCTCGGAAGTCCTGCTTGCCTGCATGCTTCCAAGGAATCCGGAACATGGTCTTGGCTGTATCGTCCCAGCACACCCCCGGGAACTCCCCGCTTTCCACCTGACACACTATCCAGTTCCGGAGCTTTCGGGTGCTGCGCGCTCTGCCTGAGGCCATCCTAGGAGGAGGAAGCAGGATATATAAGAACCATTCTTCAATTTCGGGACTGAACTTCACTGTTATCCTGGTTGGCCTGGGACTCACTATATACACCAAACTGGACTTATACTCAGAGAGATTCACCTGCCTCTGAAATGATCAAAGATATGTGGCGCCGTGCCCAGGGAGAACCAATAACTCAGGAAGCATCTGCTGACCCCTGACCACCAGGACCAGATCCATGCAACAGCCCTTCCCTGAAGATCCTTCCAAGTTCTTTTCTCTCTAGAAACATTCACTGAGGTAGAAACTATTTCTTAAAACTTCTTAATATTCCAAGTTATTACACCTGAAAGGAAACCTCGAACATCGGTCTTAATAAGGTGAAGTGTTTCAGGCATGTATTATTCTGGAGAATTCCCTTAATGACCTGTTCTTTGTGACAGACTGTTTAGATTCCAAGCACCTACAGAGGTAGCATTTGCTCCCCAACCTGCAGACCTTCTCACTACCATGCCCCTCTTTGGTAGAGGGGTAGGTGGGGCAGTAGCTGGGGGCAAGGGTGGAGCTGAAGAAGTGGGCAGGGCCAGAAAAACAAAGGTCAACCGAAGCCTAGCAGAGGGCCTTCCTCAACAGTAAGTTGGCAGCCGTCCCTGCTGGCATGTCCCCGAGGCTAGCTATCAGTCTCCCTCAGGCCAAACCTACTTTCAGATTCACAAGTCTCTCTCTGACTCTCCCTGTAGCTCAGGGCCCTGGGAGCCCTCACCAGCCCCATCACATTGCTTCCAGCTGGTTCCCCTGCAGAGCTGCTCTTACCTGAGCGGCGAGGATGTCCCAGGCTTTGCTTGTTCTAGGCTGTTTTTGATCTCTCTCCTCCCCTTTCTACAGTCCCCACCCTAAGTTTCAGTTCTCCTCCTGGGAGGTGCATTTCCTAGAAATCACGTGGTCCAAGTTGCAGGGCAATCGGTTGCCACCAGAGGGAAGCAGCATCCGAAGCTTTCGTCAGCAGAACCACCCTGGGCCTGGGACTCCGGTCAGACTCCTCCTTCCACCCAGAACCACTCCCCGCGTCTGTTTCCCAGGAAGGCAATCTCCAGATCTGACCCGGAGACTGATGTGTGCTCCCCACAGTGTCTGTTCCTCATACTTTAGGTAATTCTCACAGAGCAGCGGAGGGAAATGAAGGGAGAAGAGGAAGCTGAGCCCGAGCCAGGCGGTTAGATGTGGAGGGTCTCTGTTGTTCATCCGCAGCGTTTCATTTCTTCCTGGCCAGGATCCAGGGGTGATTGGATGGTAGGCTGCAGGGGGCCCTTCCAACAAGATGTATCCCTTTACCCCTCCCTTTCCCTAATGCCCCTAGATGCTGAGGCCAGGAAGAAGGACCACCAGGAAGCCTAGGCCATAAGATGCCTCTTTATTGGTGCTGGAACTGCTGCCGAGGGCTGGGTCAGGAAGTCCCATCAGGACTTAGCCCTCAGCTACTTTCTTCTTCGGGCAATACTCTGTCCCAAGGGTACCTCTTCTCTCAGCTTCTGCAAAGGACAGAGGATAATGATATCAGAAACCTGCAGTGGAGAGATAGGCTGTCACAGGTGACTTTTGGAAGGGCAGGGGAAAAGCTCGGCGTGACCCCATACCTGTAACAGTCGGGTCTGGTAAGCAGGAAGCTCCTCTCCATCCATGGGCTGGGGAGCTAAATGCAGGTATCGTATAGTGGCTGTCTCCAGCTCCTCCACTTCATACAGGGTCGCTGGGTCCAGTGAATGGGCATTGATGAGGCTCACGAGATACTCTTTGTAGTGTGCCCTGGGGAGGTGAGGGAGCTAAGGATTTATTCTTCTGCTTAATACTAACCGCATGCGCCCCACACCTTGTTTTTATCGTGTTATGTTATTGTGTCATGTTTCCGCACGCACCCGCACTTGGGTCACGGTGAACCTACGCAAGTTGGAGGTCAACTTGTGAGTTGGTTCCCATGTGGGTTTGGGGGACAGACCTCTGGTTCCCATGCTTGGCACTAAGTACCTTTACCAACCCATACAGCTGTCTCTCTGGAGCACACTGGGATTTTGTTGTTTTGAGACAGTGTTTCTCTGTGTAAATGGCCCTGGCTGGCCTGGACACACTGGGATTCTTACCTGAGCAAAACTATTAGCTCCTCTGCCTGCTGCTCTTGCAGGCAGTGTCCATCAGTATCTTATGCTGCCTGCCACCACCCGTGCACACGCTTGGCCAGAGGTCCCCCTCTCTTCCTCCCTCCTACTTTGTGAAGGACCAAATGGTCCCACAGCCCCCACCTTACTGCCTGGGCAGCCTAGCCCTCATCCCAATGCCAGGCTCCACGCACTGGCAGGCACTCACTGACACAGGCCGGCATAGCCAGGTGGAGTTTCCTTGCCACAAGCTTCATCCCTGAACCCACTGGGGACCTCCTTCTGTTCCATCACTCGGCAGCCCCCTAAGAGGAAGGAAGGGGACACGTGCTGGGAGGGGGCTCTGAGCCCAGGACAGCCTGCTTGAGCAGGAGCAGTTCCATTGCACTTTGGAGACGGTTTCAGAGGCACAGCGACTGAGAAATGGCGTGAAGATCTTGCTGCCCTACTTTTTACCAACTTGGCTTGTGGTCCATAATCACATGCTCTGTGTGTGTGTGTGCGTGTGTGTATGTAGGAGTGTGTATCTAGGTAGCTTTGGCTGCCCTGTCACATGCTCTCAAAACTGCTCTCCTGGTTTAGTTCCTGCACAGCCAACTTATTCTCTGGAGGTCTCACCTCTACCTAGAAAGTGAGCAGGGTAGGTTAGAGCCTTACTCAACTTCTTTTGTTACCAGCATAGAACCTAAAACTGTAGCCTAAAACCTCAAACAACTGGCGGGTATCATTAATTACTCAGAGTTAATTAACGAATCTGAACTATTAGAGAAAATGAGCAGACACTTAAAGGCCAAGTGTTTTAATGATACCTTAGGAAACATAGCCATGAGGTGGATATTATCCTCATTTCATGGGCAGAAACAAGCCCGGAGAGGTTAATGGCCACGCAAAAGGGCAGACAAAGGACCCCAGACCAATGGGAGCCCGGTCTACCATCCCCACTTTAGAGGTCTGTCTGACACTTACCTCCAGGGACTGCCCGTGTCCCAGCTGGAGGCTCTGTATTAAACATGACATTATTGTCCTAGGGAGAAGTAGAGACAGGGGCATCGTTTGTCTCTATCCAGCCACTGTCCCACTTCCCAGCATTCAGTCTTTTCTAGCCTTGCCCATCCTGTTCCCTGTCTCCGAGCAGGCTGCCCACCTAGCCAGGTTGGCCACCTCTGACCTGCAACAGTTTCTGGAGCCGGGCAGCAGTCCAATCCCGTAGGTAGAAGAGGCAGTCTCGAGGGTGGTGGCCATGCAGGGACTTTCTCACCTTGCAGTTAGGGTCTGGACATTTCTGGTAAAAACCCAGATAGGAGAAGGAAATAGGAAACTGTTGGGGTCCTGGACTCTCAGGAACCCCCCATGCAAGGAGGCGTGGGCGTGAGAGGAGAGTGAGACAGAACAAGTCTGGAGCAAGCAAAGGGGAGAAGAGGACAGAGATGTTTTCTATCCTACTGACCTCTCCCCTTCCTGGCCCCCCGCCCCTCAAGCCCCACAGCAGCCTCCCACACCTTTCCTTCCCTTGCTCTGAACTCACGTTCTTGGCGTAAAAGGTGTTGTAGCAGCCGCTGCAGAACTGGTGACGACACTGCGTGCAGTGGAAGTGCATGCAGCCTCCCCGGGCCAGTGCGTACGAGAACTTGCATTTGGGGCAGTCTGTGAAGTGAGGGCAGCCGCTCAGGGTGAGGGCAGCGCCGCCAACACCCAGGCCCTCCCTCCGGCGGGGAGCTACTGCTGATCAGACTCTGAGCAGAGGCTAAGTGGGGTGGCCTTACCAATGCCATTTTCCTGAAGGTACATTGCCAGGCCTTGGGCCTGGTACTCTGGGTCGTTGGTGCGTTTCCAGTTCTGGAAATCCTCACAGCTCCGCCCTCTGTGCTGCTCCTCCCACTGCAAGGAGGGAAGGAGGCTGTGATGGAAGCTCTGCCCCATGCCCTGTTGGTCCAACTACTCACACCCAGCGGTCCCAGATTGTTCACATCCCTGCTGCCCACCATTTACTGAGATCCTAACAGCGAGGGCCACTCTTCTTCATTTCCCCACACTACTACAGTCACCCATAAAGCTTGGTTGTTCCCTTCCAAACTTTAACCTCTCTGTGCCCACTGCTAGACCTCACTCCAGGTAACTGTCGGATCCTCCTTCCAGTACAGCCTGCTTCACTACCCCACTCTCCATTTTCAAAGTAGCTAGCAGGGAGCGGAATTCCGTGCTGCTAGCATGCTAACCCTGAGGTCCGGGGGGATGACTACAGGCATCGTATTGCTAGGTTCTGGGATACAGACCCAAGGTTTCGGGTACCAAGCCAACCATTTAAAAGACAAATGACTGGTGCCACTCTTTGTGCTTAGTCTCAAAATGAAAGCCACACACCCGTGTCACTTGGCCTCAAGGGCTGCCCTCTTGTGGCAGCTGGCTCCGACCCTGTGCCTCTTGCTCTCAGGAATCTAGCTGGTCTCAGTTCAGCTTCTAGTCATTTCCTGATAGAACTTCTGCCTGTGTGGAATTATGTCCACTCTCCTCCCTTTGCTCCTCCGTGTTCTCCTTCTCCGGGCCTGACACCCCCCGCCCCCCCAGGAAGCTTTGTGTTCTGTGTGTGTGTGTGTGTGTGCACACGCGCGCGCAGGCCAGAATGGTCTAATGCCTTGGATTACCTCTTTTTTTGGGACAGGGTATCTCACTGGCCTGGAACACAAACAAGATATGAGGGCTGGCCAGTGAGTCCAGGGATCTTCTACCTGTCAACACAACCCTCAGTGCTGGAATTACAAGTGTATTTCACCATAGTTGGCTTTAAATTTCTCTCTTCATTTTTTTTGGAGGGGGGGGACTGGAGGTGAGGTGAAGGTGGGGCTTAAGACAGGGTTTCTCTGTGTAGCCCTGGCTGTCCTGGAGCTTGCTCTGTAGACCAAGCTGGCCTGGAACTCACAGAGATCTGCCTGCCTTTGCCTCCCAAGTGCTGAGATTAAAGGCACGTCCCATCACTACCCAGATTAAATTTTTATTTTAAAAATTAATTAATTGCCATGCGGTGGTGGCGCACACCTTTAATCCCAGCACTTGGGAGGTAGAGGCAGGTGGATTTCTGAGTTTGAGGCCAGCCTGGTCTACAGAGTGAGTTCCAGGACGACCAGGGCTACACAGAGAAACCCTGTCTCAGAAAAAAAAAAAAAAATCAGACAATAACTAGAAGTCAGTTCTCTCCTTTTACTACATGGGTCCTGGGAAAAGAACTCAGGGTATCAGGGCTGGTGATGAAACTTTAACCCATACCCATTGAGCCAGCTCACTGGCTCTAACCTAGCTTTTAAAACCTCCTTTACTTAATGTATATGGGTGTTTTGCCTGCATGTCTGCTCACCGAATGTGTGCTCATGCCCAAGAAGACCACAAGAGGATGTAAGATCCCCTGGAACTGGAGTTACACTCAGGTGTGAGATGCCATGCGCATACTGGGAACTGAACCCAGGTCCTCTGGAAGAGCAGCCAGGCCTCTTAATTCCTGACCCTCTCTCCAGCCCTGATCCAGTTTGTTTGCATGAACAGGTTCTGGGGACTGCACTCAGGCCCTTGTCACTGCATCTAGCTCTTTACTGACTGCATTCTCTCTCTACGTCCCCAGTCAGCCCTTGATGCTTAGAAAGCATGGGTATTTTGTCTGCCAATCCACTCCTAATACAGTACCTGGCAACAGCTTAGTCAACACTTCTGAAACCATGAGTGTGGCTCACCTGGCGCTTGCAGCGCACACAGAAGGTCTGGTGACACTGGGGACACGTCGCCTCCAGCTGTTCACGTTCGTAGATGAAGCCAAAGGAACACTGTGAGTACAAGAACATAGAGTGAAGTTATTCAAGACCTGACCCGGTAACATCCCCTGCCCTCCACAGCTGACTCTGTTTGCCAGGCTTACCCGGGCACACCACAAGAACTTGGGGTCTCGCATGAGCACAGCCTCCGTTAGCTTCTTGTGAAACAGGGCATATGCATCTGGTTCCAGGCTGTCTCTGAGCTGGGGACGAGAGGCAGAGGTGGTTGACAGGTAGAAACTGGTTCAAAGCCCAGTACCCTTAAACCACAGTGCCATGGCCGCAGTACCTGGATGTCAAGGGTGGAGAAGTAGCTGAGTAACTGCGCGTCGTCGGTGAGGTCAGGGCGGCCACAGGCAGGGCACACCATGTCTGTGATGTGCTTCTCCTTCAGGGCAATGGTGAAGTGTTGGCGGAAGCATTCGGGGCATATGGTGCACTCACAGGAGATCAGGGCCTGCATCTACAGTGGGAGGGGGAGAAGAGGGAAAGGGGAATCTACTGTCAGCCCTGGGAAGGGTCAGTAATCTACACAACACACAATAATAACACAATTCAGGGACACACTGAAAAAAAAAAAAAAACAAGGTCTAATTAAGTGGGGAAGGAGAGCAAACTCAAATGCCTAGAGACCCCAGGCAGGTAGACGCATCTAAAGACAACCAGACGAAGGGCAGCTGGCCATGGTGACAGCTAAGGAAAAGTAACATGTCTCCAAAGGCATTTACACTTATTCAAAAGCGAAAGGCAGTTACATATAGGTACTATATACATACGCACACACACACAATGTACACACACACAATCAAAACCAAAACCTCAAAACCACATGGAGTCAGATTGAGATAGGTTGTATTTACCTGAAGAACTGCCACCTTTGACCTAGATTAAGTGGAGCCCAGAATATAATAAAGACCTGTTTCTATCACCTAGATATTGTGACATCCAAGATTATTATGTTGGGTATAAAGCATGCACGAAGGCATTTAACCCCCAGTGCTTTGTCATAGGACAGCACATGCCTGTAATCCTAGCACTGGGAACATGGAGGCAGGAGGATCAGCTCATCTAAGATCATCTTTTACCAAATAGCTGTGGTTTGAGTTCTAAGAGATTTGCGCTCTTTTGATCCCCATGGGCATCCACATACCTGTGACACAAATAAAAGTACAAATATACAAAAAAAAAAAAAAAAAACCTTAGAAAATTGCTACTTTCTGTTGGTGTGATTATTGTGGTTATATTTTCTTTTCTTTTCTTTTTTTCTTTTTTGGTTTTTTCGAGACAGGGTTTCTCTGTGTATCCTTGGCTGTCCTGGAACTCACTCTGTAGACCAGGCTGGCCTTGAACTCAGAAATCTGCCTGTCTCTGCCTCTCAAGTGCTGAGATTAAAGGCGTGTGCCACCACCGCCTGGCAATATCACATGGTTTATAGATAAGTATTTTAGTATATACCTCTAAAAGGGAAATGTTATTAGAAAATATAACCACGCAAGCTGTAGACCAGGCTGGCCTTAAACTCAGAAATCCGCCTGCCTCTGCCTCCTAAATGCTGGGATTAAAGGCGTGCACCACCACTGCCCGGCTAGACTCTTATTATGTAGCTCTGGGTAGTCTAGAACTCTGTGTACAAACTCACAGAGATCTGCTTGCCTCTGTCTCCTGAGAGCTAGGCTTAAAGGTGTGCAGCATACAGTTGGCAAAAGTGGTGTGCTTGCAGGGGGCTTAGGTCTTTTGTCACTAGGACATGCTCTGAGAGGGCTGCTGCACCCCCATATCTCCCTTTCTTCTTGACCACGAGCTTAGTACTCTTGCTGACACATATCCTACCTGATGTGCCAGCAAAGGCCCAAAACAACAAGACCAACAGATGGCACACTAAAACCTCAAAAAACGGCACGCCAAAATAAACCTTTTCTCTTCATAAGCTGGTTAATACAATGCCTGAAGGTCTCAACATTTCTTAAGCGGGGCGCTCCCATCCCCCATCACAAGGCTTCAGTGGGGTATGGACAACAGCAGAAGACAAGGCCATCCAGGCTGAGGTGGTTGCTCAGCAGGAGCGGCCACTCTAAGGTGCACTAAGGAGGAAGATGCTTACCCGGTTTCGGGGAAGGGCCCACCCGCACACAGCACATTCTTGGGCAAGCAGTCGGCGCAGAAAGGCCCGGTCTTGGCTGTGCCTCACAGCCTCCACCACATCCAACAACTCATAGTTCCTGGGTGTCTCCTGCAGCAGCGCCAGCGCCAGTTCTGCTCGACCCCAGCTGGGGAGTGTGTAGACTGCCAGAAGGCGTCTAACCAGGCTCTGCCATGGGATTCAGGAGGAGACACAGAAGCCGTCAGACCCCCAGGATCTTCTCCCCCTAATTTTCTCTTGTTCCTTTAAGTGGGATACTACGGCCCAGTACCTGTCTGTCCAGCCCATCCCAGCAGGGAGTGGGTTCAGGGTCTCTGTCCCATAGGCGCTGATGGAAGGGCTCCAGGCGCTGGCGCTGTAACTCCGTCAGGGCCCGTGCCACATCACCCCCATGCTGGAACAATGCCTGTAGTGACCCTTCTTTAGGCCCAAAGCCCAGGGACTGGAGCTCCTGCACCTGCATTTCAAAGCAGTGAGAAGATGTTAAGAGGAAAAAGCAAGCAAGAGAGACTCTGGTGCTCTCAACCCGTGCCACCCCCCCAGCACAAGGGTACCTTTCTCCTCCTGGCCCTCACACACTCCTGTACAGCTTCATCAAGGTTGCCATGACGATCAAGCCAGGCTTTCCGCGCTTCCTGACAGGAAAAGGCACCGAGCTCTGGATCCTGTTGTCCAGCTAGCTCTGCCACCATCTCCAGGACGTAGGACAGCTCTGAACGCAGCCACTGTAGGGGCACCTCAGTGCCTGAGTATTGTAGAGCTGAGAAGATCTCTTCTGGACTGGCACCTGCAGCTTCCCCTTCCTAAGGAACAGTCGCACCCAGGCAACAGCAGAAGTACATCAGGAAGGGAACTCTACTCACCCTTAGCCTGACCAACTGTGGTTCAGCTAGGAAATACTGACCGTGTGGCCAATGCACAGCATGCTAACTGCCCTTTGGTAAGCTTTCAAAGTGAGGCAGCTACAGCTAGCATTCTGATATCAGGATGGTAATTAACAATCTACGGGATCTCCTTTCCCCCCACCGCTCAGCCCCATCTCATCCCAGGCCCGGGCATCACCTGGATCATGCTCACGAGCTGGAGACTTTCCTTCCGAATCTTATCTTGGCGTTGTTTCTCTGGGTCTCCACAGGAAGCAGGCAGGGAGGAACTGAGGTGCTGTGAGGACCCTGGCTTTGGGAGTCCCTTTTCCAAAGAACTGGGATAGGGCTGAAGGGCATGCTGTGCAGGGACGGGGTTGCGGGTTCGGTTGCACATAGCACACACCCAGTCAGGGCCTGAATTGCAGAAGGTACAACGGTCACAGTACCACACCTGAGACTGGGCGGTGGAGAGCAAAGTATCCTCCTGCTGGAAAGATAGAGAAAAACTATCCTATTGACTGTGTAACAAAGGTTCATGACAGAGATACAGAGAAATACTAGGGAAACCAAAAGAAGACAGAATGTGGATTTAGAGAATGAGGTAAACAGGTGCGAATGGAGAGCTG
>JADRCC010571983.1:4176-14266 GCA_019843855.1 Hylomyscus alleni
GTGTGTGTGTGTGTGTGTGTGTGTGTGTGTGTGTGTGTGTGTGTGTGTGCGTGCGCGCGCGCGCGCGCTTTGAGCTGGCTAGTGGGTCCTCGGGATTGTCTGCCAATTCGCCAATAAAAGTAAAAGCTATCAGGGTTAGAAAGATGGTTCAGCAATAAGAAAAGCCACTGGCTGGCTGTTCTTCCAGATGACCTGGATTGAATTCCAACTTGTATACAGTGGCTCACAGCCAGCTCTATCTCCAGCCCTGGAGATCTAATCCACTCTTCTCACCTCTGCAGACACATGGTACACATGGCCATGAAGGGCATAAAAACCATGTCTGGTGGCTGGAAATATGGTTGAGTGGTTAGAACACCCACTGCTCTTCCAAAGAACTTAGATTCAAATGGCAGCACCACATGGCAACTCTATCTGTAGTTTCAGTTCCAATACATAGATCCCATAAGCACACACACGTACCAATGCACATAAACCATGTTACTTTAAATTTCTCTAGATTTGACATTGTACCAATGTTTTGTAATACATGTATGAATACGTATCATGTGTATGACTATTGGGTACCCTGGAATTTAGTTTTTTTGTTATGAGCTACCACGAGGGTGCTGGGAATCAGAATTCAGGTCCTCTGCAAGAGCAACTGTGATTTAGTGCTGAGTTCTCTCCAGCCCTCACTCTTTACAATTAATCATACCAGCTACATTTTCAATTACAAGCAAAAGCTTATGCTTTAGTAGCCAGCTACTAACACAGGCATATAATCCCAGCATCTGGAAGGCAAGAGATGAAGGCTCTCCTTTGGGTCGCCTGGGGGCCAGTTTGTGTTACATGAATCTGTTTCATAGTGTGTTTACATACACACTTCACTATACTGTCTGAGCTGGCCTCAAACTCCTGATCTTTTTACTCAACCCTTAGCAGCTGTGCTTACTTACCTGTCAGAATAGTCAAGGAATGAAGTTGGTGAGAATTCTGAGTGCTCCTGGGAATACTCCAAGAAAACAAGTCTAAGACCCGTTTCTTCAAGACACAGAACTGTTTTTACTATGTATTTCCATCCTCCACCCAGGTGTAGCAAATAGGTGTGTTTACTTCACATTACTCATTATGCTTGCTGCTGCTGTTCAATTAAATGTTGGTACATCTATGGAACAATGTTTTGGCCATGTGAGCCCCATACTTGTGGTTGTATATAGCATAATTGTCAAGAACTTTACTCATGTGACTTCTCTTAAGCCTCAGAGTAAATTGTCTTGGCCTCTGAATCAAGTTGGTTATCATATGAGACTTTTGTCGGCCTCATTTATGGGCCCAATTCTCCCCAGTCCCACCTGCCTGGAGAGCAGTGATGCTCCCTAATAACCAGGGCAAGATTGGGTTAACAATATTTTGTCTGAGGAAGCAGTTCATAGTGTTGTCTTTCCCTGGAGATTCATACACGGGCAGTTAAAGAGTTACTGGAGAAAGATTTTCTTCAGTGGAATAGCCAACTGGTATAACTGTCCAAGCTCCTGTAACATTTTTTAATATTTTGTTTATGTGTACTGTATCAAGTGCCTGAAGCAGCCATGTCAGATGATGAGATCAGGAATACAATGACTACAAGATTATGGATCCATAACTGTGAGCCACTGAGCAGTAGGACCCAAACCCCAGTCCAATCAATTCAAGAGCACGAAGTTGTTAACCTGCACTTCCTCTCCAGTCCACCGGGCTATACCAAAGTTCCATCATAGCCTTGAAAATCAACATCCGCGGACAACAGCTCGGTAAACAAGGGGCAGAATGGGGAGCAAGTGCCTTCAAAGCCTGGGCACACAAAACGCAATACTTGATCCTCTTTGGAGAAGAGATTTCCAAGATTTCATTCTCAAGAGATAACTCAAGGCTCGCAACTTCTTCTGGATTTCTTCAAAGACTTGTGGAGCAAATCTGCACTCGCAGCTGCCACATTTTTATCTTCAATTTCATGTTTCCTTTCACTAAGAGTGCAGTCACCTCCATGCTTGAAGCTCACCGGAAGCACACCTCTTGACTTACATGACAAATACAGTAATGCTGTATTACAGTGGAGTCATGCTCTTCCTGTACTGACAATAGTAGTAACACAAATTATAACAGATCACCTTCCTGCAGACAGTTACTCAAAGGAAGAGATCGTGAATCAGACCAGTCAACGTTGTAACTGAACTGTATCAAAATCAACTCAACTCATGCCAAGTGAAAGTACTACATTCAAATACGGCATATTACTAAAATAAAGCACCATTGTATTCTGTGGTGGCCTAAATGAGAACTGTGACCCAAGTCTCCGGCATTTGAGTCCTTGGCTCCAACCGGCTATCTGGGGAGGCTAAAGAGGTGTGGCTTGATGGAGGAAGCATGTCACCAGGCCAGCTTTGAGAAGTAAAAGCCTCAACCTCTGTTCACTGTTTCCTGTTTGTAGCTCAAATTGTAAGCTCTCAAGCTCTCTGGTTGCCATGCCTCCCTGCTACCAAGCTTCTCTGCCATGAGTGTTAGACTTCTAACCATCTAGGGATAGTGGTAGCCACCTCTAACCCTAGGACTCCAAAAATGCATCCAGAAATCCCAAGCCAGCTTGAGCTACATAATAAGACCTGCTTCAAAATTTAAGGCTATATGTTATTAAAGTTGTCAATTCCTGGGGCCAACAAGGAGGCAAGGGGGAAAAGGAGATTCCTGTCAAACTTACCCACGTGAGACCAACAAACAGGGTAGGACAAAACTATGCAGTCTTAAAGTTGTGACTGGATCTCCCTCCACACTTGCACATCACACACAACTATACACATAAATAACATGGTATGAAAAAATTGGGGAAGTGATAAATTTTTCAGAATAGGGAAATGGCTCATGAGTTAAAAGAAACATGCATTTCTTTTTTTGTTTGTTTTTTTGGGGGTTTTTTGTTTTGTTTTGTTTTTTGAGACAGGGTTTCTCTGTGCAGCCCTGGCTGTCCTGGTACTCACTCTGTAGACCAGGCTGGCCTCGAACTCAGAAATCCTCTAACTGTCTGCCTCTGCCTCCCGAGTGCTGGGACTAAAGGCATGCGCCACCACCGCCCGGCTGAAACATGCATTTCTTTCAGAAGACCAAGTTCAGTTCCCAGGACCCACATAAGGTAATGTACAACTGTCTGTAACTATAGGGAATCCAATGCATTCTTCCCACCTTTGTGGGCGGAGAGAGGCCACACCGCACACACACAAACTTTCTTTTGCATTTCTAATAATTTTAAAGAGAAATATTTCAATTGTACTGGATCTTAAAAAGAACAAATACTAACTCTTCAGTTACTGATTAGCTGTACTTTTTGGAGGGCAGGCAGCTAGGGATGTGACTCAGTGTTTGCCCAGCATGCACAAAGCCCCAGGTTCAATTCCAAGCACAAAATACAGTGGCCCACCATGGCAATCCCAACACACAGGTGGAAGCAAAAAGACCAGACATTCAAAGTCATCTTTGGCTATACACTTGAGTTTAAGGCCACCTTGGGCCCAATGAGACTGTCTCAAAACAAAAAAGAAGTCCAAACATCTTACAAATGACTTTTTTTTCTTCTGAAGACGGATGCAGCTCTGACTGACCTCAAACTGGTATCCCCAAGTGCTAGAATTAAAGTTTGGTGCCTATTCTTGTCAAGGACCTCTCTTCTTTGAGGACTACCAACATGGAATCGCTGTGCTTTTTAGAATGGCTCACTAAAAACTGTATGCATTCTCATCTTCCCAAGGAGAAGACAAGAAAGCAATTAAGACAGTTTTAAAGAATTAAAAACATTTATCAAACCACAAATCAAATTTATACAAGTTGATATTCCAAATTCTAGAAACAGGCCAGAGAAATCAGCTGGGAAGAGCTCAAGCAGCACTAGCCTCCGAGTCAGGTAGACAGAGACCAGCTATTCCACTTAGGACATTTTATTGGCATATGACAATTTACAAGGAAGGCTCCCTGTTGAAATATACACCACACTGAGGAAGAATCCTTTAGCCATCTACATTCATTCCCACTAGATAATATTTCCCCTCAAATTATAATTTAATTCCCAAACACTGATTTTAACTGTGACAAAAGGGAACAATAACAATTCTTTGAAATAGAGTGCAACTGGGAAAGACTCTGCTTTTTATATTAAAATTCCTAAGATGTTTAAGCATACAAACCTAAGAATTGAGTCATGGCCTTCTAAAATTCCTTTCTTTTTTTTTTTTTTTTTTCTGGGAAAATCCTTTGGTCCAACTTTCTTTTCTCTGGGTAAAGGAAGTATGCATACAGAGTGTAGAGCACATAGTACGCAGTGTGTAACATGTAGTACGCAGTGTGTAACAGTTATTTCCTGGCACTTGTAATCAAGAAGCTTTACCAAGACACACTGATCAGCTTCTGTAACAGGTCGTAAGTGTCATAAAGTGTGTGATTAAATGGTGGTCTCAAACACACAGGCTACTTTGTGTTTGGCTCTGAAAAGGAGAAGACTCACAGTGGTCTTCTCCACGGCACTTCTCCTAACAACCCCTTGAATATGATGTGATGGGTAGTCTTCAGCTACAGAATGAAAGCAAGCACAGGTACAGTGCTCAGATACAGCCTCTTACTCCCAAATAACTTGTTTTGTTGTTTGGTTGGTTTTTTTTTGGTTTTTCGAGACAGGTTTTCTCTGTGTATCCCTGACTGTCCTGGAACTCACTCTGTAGACCAGGCTGGCCTCAAACTCAGAGATCCGCCTGTCTCTGCCTCCCAAGTGCTGGGACTGAAGGCCTGTGCCACCACTGCCCAGCATTAATTAAGTTTTAACAAATCTGCTTTTCTCTGTTGTGGAAAAAGTAAAGCTAAACTGGGACAAACATGTGAAGATTCAGTGTATAACCAAATAGCTGTTAAAATGAAAGTTGTATATTCATATAAAATAGAAATGGTATGAGAATTATTAGGGAATTAAACACATGTTGCTTCTCCATGTAAGTTACTCTGAACTATTATTTATAAGTTATTATAAATATTTATATCCAGATTGAAGCACTAAAGTTGCTTTGCAGGTATTTTCTGGTTCACTAAATAATGTCACGTGACAATTACTGGGAGCACCATGCAGTGCTGTCTCCTGAACAATTACTGGGAGCACCATGCAGTGCTGTCTCCTGAACAATTACTGGGAGCACCATGCAGTGCTGTCTCCTGAACAATTACTGGGAGCACCACGTGGTGCTGACTCCTGGGGAACTCAGGGTACACACTTCACGTGTTCACTTTGGTTTTAGTTTAATTTTGTCGCCAAAAGTATTTAGCTAACGCCACTAGTTAATCAAGGTCTAAGACACTGGGAAATCATTAAAACTTAAAAGTTTGCATTAATAGGACAAGCACTACCTTCTTAGAATGCACACATACAACTTAATCTGCTGCAATGTGGCTAGTTTTATTTTTTTTTTAAAAAATTAATTCTTAGCACTGAAGTTTACTTTATTCCTTCAAAAGCTATTAAATAGCAAAGACAGACACTTACCTAAAGAACAGACTCCAAGAAAAGGCCATTTTATAAACTTCAACTGATGGGTGTGCTACAAGCTTCCTGCTAAAATCTTCTATTAGCAACATTAAGAGAAAGCTAATTACTTAAATATGACTAAACAGTATGTTGCCTCTATCTAATCTTGTAGTTATATTATGGACCAATCTACAGCTGTTCAAAGTATTCAATAAACATGTAAGATATCCAATCAGGTACTAAATGACGGTGAACATCACATTATGCTGCAGGATAATCTTCCTTCACATGAAAAGGATTCCCAAGTTTTATTGTGGTTTTATCTTTTGTGTATGTGTGCGTGTGTGTGTGTGTGTGTGTGTTTAAATACAATCATGTCTATGGAATTAGGATTTTATTTACACTGATATTACAAATCAGTTTCTCTCTCTCGTGGGTAGCTGGTTATCTAAGACCATGACTCAAACTATCAGATAAGAATGGAAGCGAATATTCAATTTTGAATTCATATTGGAAAGGCTCTTCAAGTGATTTTACAAGCCACTGTTTACTTTCAGAAAAAATACCACTTTCTCAAATCTTTTAATTTGTACTTTTTCGCTATTAACAAAGCTACTGTCCTCCTTATATATTTGGTGAAGTGTGAAACTAGTTTACCATAATAGCAACTTTGTGATATTCTTCAAAAATTAGTCACTCTACTATGTAGTGTTCAAATTTTAAAAGATGTTAAACTGATGGGTACAGTTAAAATAATTAGTGTGGTCACTATAAACAATTCTTGTTCAAGAATTTGTGTGAATCTTAGAAGAGCTAACGTTCACTTCAGAATCAAACACTTAACAGGGGAGGCGAGTTAAGAGCTGTCACAGAGCTGGACTTGACCACTTCTTATAGACAAAGCAGAAATACAATGCAAGTAACAAAAACAGTCAAAGGTTTTTAAAAGTTGATAGTTACAAATATGATACCGAACATTTTCTACTTTATTTCAATACAATTTTCAACATACAGTCTACTATTTTTTTCAAGATATTTGAAGACTTAAAACAAAATTTCTATAGACTACTTGCAAACAGTACATTTTAAGTAAAATGCTTACATTCTTATTTGAAAACAAAAATCAGGTTTAAAAAAATGTGTCAAGTTCTGCTCCCTGTTGCAATCTTGAGGCTATTCCTAAAAAGGGAAAAGGAAATTAAAGGTCAGTAAATCTGTGGGTAGTGAATATTAATATTTCTAAAAGTTGATCAACTCATTTGCCTACCAAGTTCATTCTAAATAAACTGAAAACTCAGAAACTGTCTACCTTTTCATCTTTGCGTCTGTCCTTCTTCTCTTCATTATTTTCCATGGTCTCTTCTTCATCTTCAACAATCCCATCTCCTTGATATTTGTCATGAGTCCATTTTGGACTGCTACCTGATTTTTTGAAATTAAAGCGCCCTCTGCCACGTTGAAATGTACCACGACCTCTTCCTCTTTTGGCCCAGTAATCCACACCATCATCTCTGTCATCATGCTATAAAAAGGTTTAAAAAGAAACATCAATGATATCAATTCTTTAACATACAGTTGCCCCCCACAAGAAATATCATAAGAATACTGCAAAAGTCACAAACTGTTATTACAATACTATAAATAATATTTATTACATCATGTGAATTATGCCAAACATAAGAGATTTTAAAAGCCTACACTGAAATTTAAATCTAGATAAGAATATACATCAATCTACAGGCTAGGAGTTTCAATAGTAAAACACGGCAGCACAACCCGAAGACAATTTATCTCGGCTATTTTCTTTTACAGAAAGTCGGGAAGCTATTACATTCCAAACTTAATTTTTTAATAAATAAACACAGTTACTTCCCACCTTGTAAACTATTCTATTAAGTAAAACAATCTCCAAAGCTGAAAAGTTTGTAAAGAAGTATTCCCATTCCAAAACACAGTAGAAAGGGCTAAAGGTCCCTATCACATTAACTCACTAAATCTGCCCACTATAAGATAAAGGGAAGCAAAACAAGGTCCCTTTACAAGGAAACAAACACAATGCAAATGGAAGTAATGTTGCATGGCCTTTTAAGTAGCTGTATTGAGCAACTACCCAACTCACTAAAATCTTTTAAAATGTGTCACAAAGACTGCTTTCAGTCAGGCAGTTGTGGAGCACACCTTTAATCCCAGCACTTGGGAGGCAAAGACAGGCAGAGTTCTGAGTTCAAGGCCAGCCTGGTCTACAGAGTAAGTTCCAGGAGAGCCAGGGCTACACAGATAAACCCTGTCTCTAAAAAACAAAAACAACAACAAAAACCAAACAGACTGTTGTGCATAGCATGTGTGCAGATTAACTTCTCATATAACTTAAAAATTAGAATTATACATGCAGGTATTAAACTATTTGAAAGAACAGTTTTCAGCTGTTAATATCTTGTATCTTTTGACACTTTGACCAAACAATGAAGACTGTGGGGGTTGTGTATGACTCCATAAAGAGTGACTTCTGAGAGTACACAGAAAGTACAGACTTCCCAAGAGAGCCACTCCAAATGGTATCTACTCAGCTACATTGTTTCATACTACCTCATGGCACTAACACCCACTTTTAGGGCTGGCAAGATGGCTAAGTGGGTAAGAGCACTGACTGCTCTTCCAAAGGTCCTGTGTTCAAATCCCAGCAACCACCCGTATGAGAGCTGACGCCCTGTTCTGGTGCGTCAGCTACAGTGTACTTATGCGTAATAATAAATAAATCTTTGGGCCAGAGTGAGCAGGGACTGAGCAAGCAGGGCCGACTGGAGCGAGCGAGCAGAGATTCTAAAAAATTCAATTCCCAACAACCACATGAAAGCTCACAACCATCTTTACAGGTATGGTATACTCATATACATAAAATAAATAAATCTTAAAAAAAAAAAAAAGAAACACCCACTTTTAGAGCAAGAAGCAAACAAGATCTGAAAAAGGATCTGCCATTACACCTTCAACAGAAACCAACTTCTCTGTGAATTTACCTTGTTCTAATAGAGGGAGGCAGCCTAGAACAACACTGAATATTCAGTAAAATGCACTTGATCCAATGTCTACCAAGCAAGGATTCAACGTGTCTATAGTGCTTACTAACTAGGTATGGTGACACATTGCTCTGAATAATTGTAATCACTCATCCAATCCTTAGAATCAGGTATACTATGACTACAGACAAAAACTCTGAAAACTCTTTCCTGACCACTACCTATTTCCCACAAATTCCAGTGGCAGTATATGAGTTACCACACCAGGCAACTCAGAACAGAAATGGAAAAAGCCAGTAGCAAAGCTAGTTGCCAGTCAGTCATTACTTTTAGATATACACTCATCTGAAATTTTAAGTAAAGAAACTAGAGACCCAGGAGAATAAGCTGTTTCTTTCAGAGTACATTCATTCCAACAAGCAACTATGTGAAACGGTGGCTGCATAATAAAAATAGTATTTTTCTTCTTTTCCCATGTGTGAGCATATGTATGGGTGCTTGTACAGATGTGCATGCCCATGGAAGGCATGATTTAAGTTGGAGACACTCCTGACTGCTCTTCTACCTTGTCCAGTATGGTAACTGTGGCTAGGGGAATCCCTTATCTCTACTTTGTAGGCTGAACTTACAGATAGGCCCTCAGACCACAAACCCAGCATTTGTATAGGGTTCTTAAGATTTCCAATGTTCTAACCACTGAGATGCCCTCAGTCACTGGAAACAGTCTTAATTTTCAAATTCTTACATTCAAAATTTGAGTCTCCTAGTTTTAGGAATTAATTTTTTCACAGATGACAGTTAAATATTTACATAACAGTCGAAATGGCTTTTTTTCTTTTTAAAAAGGAATCTATAATGGACTCAAGATCTCCAGCATCCATCTCTCTCCACTGATCACAATTAAATCAAGTTTTTCAGCTGGGCAGTGGTGGCGCACGCCTTTAATCCCAGCACTTGGGAAGCAGAAGCAGGCAGATTTCTGAGTTCGAGGTCAGCCTGGTCTACAGAATGAGTTCCAGGACAGCCAGAGCTATACAGAGAAACCCTGTCTTGAAGAAAAAAAAAAAAAATCTAAATCAAGTTTTTCTAGGAATACAAACCTATAATGCCAACATTCAGCAAACAGGAATCTCCATTTCAAAGTCAGCCTGGTCTATAGAACAAGATCCTGTCTCAATCTCCTCCAATTAGTTAATAAATTCACAAAGTACTGAGTTTTAAAAACTCAAATTTCAAATTTTGAGTCATCAGTCCCTAAGTCTTTACACTTCTTATCCTCTGAGAACTTGCCCACTCAGTATTTGTCACTTGCTCCAACTACTCATATTGGTCCCTCAGGATCTACCTGATACTGGGATCTCTCTAGAACTCTTATTACTGATTATCACACCCTTCCACAAAGCCAAAGTTTATGATGAGAAACTGAAAAATGTAACATTCATAATTATCTAATCAGAGTAGGATGAAGATCAAAAATCAGAAATTCGGATTGAAGTGCAGTGCATGGCATTAAATCCAAATCCCATTCTTACTAGCTCAACAGTCAAACTACTCAGTAACT
>JADRCC010571984.1:0-14493 GCA_019843855.1 Hylomyscus alleni
GAAATACTCATTCTTTTTTGTTTAAAGTAAAGAAGTTATAATAAAGTCAAGATGGAATTAGGATTTGTAATTTAATGTTACCTACGGACGCTTTAAGTAACCTTTCCAGAATATTTATTATAAATACCTTTAATTAAGAGGGATTGGAATATTAGGAATTTCTGTATTTATTGCTAATGATATGATAATAAATTCAATATAAAATTTTATTGCCTTAAGACACAGAAATTTGCATGTCATTCTGGTTAGCATGGCTATTTTCTACGTGGCAATCTACTTTAGAGCTCCTTGTATTTTGTGACTCCTCCATTCCTAGGATCTTGGTATTTTGCTTATTGCTCACAGACCATTTTTTTAAGAACTGAAAGGGACACTTTCCCAAATTTCATGACAAGAATTTTTCCTAGAGCACTATTTAAATATAATGAGTGTGAGAAGTAGCCCTGGACGGATTGATTGTTTACCTTCACTGCAGAGGGCTTCAGGGCATTATTTTAGATGATATTACATACTTGCAAAAGTATATCTGAAAGTTAAAATTATTATACTTAAGAATTACTTTCCATCTTCCATGTAAAAATTTGAGGGAAAAGTTAGAGGAAAGGAGAGGGCAGGGGAGAAATAGAAGAAAATGGGGACCACAACTCTAATATGTGAAAGGCTTGAATGGCGAATGAATTTTAGCAACTATTTAAAAGTTTGCAATTTTATGAGAACTTACAATGTTGTGAATTTGGTAGAGACGTCCTTTACTATGCAGCATTGATGGTCATTGTGGTTTACTGGGTTCTGGCTGTTTAATGTATCTCCTGTATTTTGAAATCAGTTGGGATCTGTGAGCCAGAACTCTAAATTTTAGTTTCTGGAGTTTAATTTCACAGAGAATATTTTTAAAGATTTCTTTTACTGTTACTATTTACACTCTAAAGAAACATTATTTAGGTGACCCTTGGCATGTTCTACTGTTTGCTTTTGCTATTTTGTAATTTTAAAGGCATTGAAGTAGTACATGTGAATCTTAATATAGAAAGAACAGTAAAGTCATCAAATAACCCTCCCCGCCCCCATAATTATTAATCATATGCTTCATGATAAAAATACTACATCTTTGTTTTACTAGCTGTACTAACACCTTCTAGAGATGGATTTTATCTCTGGACAACTTCAGTTTTAGTCGAATTACAGTTGATTCGTTTATTGCCCCAGTGCCCCAGAGCCTTACAATGCCCTGACTCATCTTTACTTACCTTTTCCCTAAGGACTTGACTATGTATCTCTGAGTATTACTTAGCTTTGTTGTGGATCTAATGTCTCCTTTCCCTTATTCTCCCCAGTCCTTTCCTATCTTTTTCCTTCTTCCTTTCTCCTCTTTCTGCCCTTCCTTTTCCTCCCTCCCCTCTGAGGAATATTTTTGAGTAGTTTGGTTAACTTCTTCATGGTAACTATTTCTAATGTTTTGCATTTTGAAAATTAAAAACCCTATTTGAGGACACATTCTGTACCCATTAATATACCCAGTTCTAAAGTGAATTATGGAAGATGTAGAGGAGACATTGTAAAGTGTATTGAGGCCTGTGCATGCATGTATGTCTGTTACTTTCTAATCATAATGTTCATTATACTTAAGCAAAACAAAACCCCTAAAATTGCCTACAGTATACATTCTGTAGGTTTATATTTAAGGCAACATCTAGTATGAATCTATGAATAACAGTGAATTCTGTACAGAATAGGAATTGCTAGTCATTTGGTTACTATGACAAAATAGCCAAGAGAAACAAAGGAGGGAGGATTTATTTTAGCTCATGATTTCAAACACTTCAATCCGTAGTTGGCTGGCTCTATTTTTTTGGACTATGGCAAGGCAGAGAAAAGCTGCTCGCTTTATAGTATCTAGGAAGCGGAGATAAGGCAGGAACAAGACATATCTTCCAGGCATGCCCTCAGTGGTGCACTTTCTCCACTTGGAGAACTTTCTCCACTTTCGCCACTTTCTCCCATTTCCTAATTTCTACTACTTCCCAGCCCAATCATGCCATCAAATTATTAGTAGAATCTACTAGTAGATTAATCCACTGATGAGTTGAAAGACTTCATGACACCTTCCTGGAGCCCATCAGCTGCTAATTAAGCCTTTCATACAGAGCCTGCAGAGGATATTTCAGATCAGAGCATAGTAATAAACCTTGAAACGGTAAAATTGTTTCAGGTTTGAATTTTTGTTTTGTTTTGTTTTGTTTTGTTTTTTTTTGAGACAGAGCTCTGTGTAGCCTTGGCTGTCCTGGAACTCACTCTGTAGACCAGGCTGGCCTCGAACCTCGAACTCAGAAATCCGCCTGCCTCTGCCTCCCAAGTGCTGAGATTAAAGGCATGCACCACCACCGCCTGGCTTTTTTTTTTTTTTTTTTTTTAGGTTTGAAAATTTTGAATCAGGAAAAGTATGTCTGGGTGGGGTGTCTTAGTTTACTTTTCAGTTGCTGTGAAAAACTCCTCACATGACCAAGACAACTTAAAAAACAGAGCATGGTGACAGAGGCAGGTGGATCTCTGCCTTTGAGGCTAGCCTATTATACAGAGTGAGTTCCATGACAGCCATGGCTACACAGAGAAACCTGGTCTGGAAAAACCACACCACACCACACCCATTTGATCAGAGAGAGAAAGCTAACTGGGAATGGTGAGGGATTTGAAACCTCAAAGCCAATCCCCAGTGACACACCTCCTCCAAGGTCACATAGGAACCAAGCAGTCAAGTGTGTTAGCCTATGGGAGCTGTTCTGATTCAAACCAGTACACTGGTATGGTGGCATACCTGAAATTTTAGCACTTGATGGACTTAGGTGAGATGGAACCTAGGGTGCCAAGCATGCTCTCTGTGTCCCATCACTGAGTCACACTATTCAGCCTGCCTTCTTCTTCCCTCCTCTATTGGATCAAGTCTTTACTGTGGAATGGAACTAATACTTTTTTAGATTATAACTACCAAGGACTATCAAAATTCAGACTCATAGCCCTTACACATGTAATCTGAGTTAATCTGTCTGAAAATAATGTGAGATAGACAGTATAATTCACATTTTCTAAAAGGTTAAGAATTTGAGCCTTAGATCTTCCATTTTGTAGCTGTCAGAAATTCATTTAGTTTCTGTTTCAGTTTCTTCATCTGTAATAGGGAGATAGTAATAGCACTTATCTCAGAGTTGAATAATGATTTAATGATCTAATTCTCATAAAGTATTTAGAATAGTACCTAGCAGATCTGTAATAAGAGCTTTAACTTCAGTATATGCTTGCTATTACGGCTTCTTACTTTTAGTAAACTTATAAGATATTTGACGTTTCCTGATTACAGTGAAGCGTGTTTGACTCCAGAATGCTTACCTTATTAAGAAGGATTTTAAGTTTGGTTACAGCAAACAAGTGAATTTGCTAGCTGACAATAACATTTCGTGCTGACAGAGTACATAATAGGTTTTAACCTACAGGGGTGAGTAAGCAGAGGCCTTTTGACCTTTAATGATGAGAAGAAAGGAAGGTGAGAAAATAGGTTACAGCCACAGCTTTCTCTATCAATTTACATCATTGTCCCCTTTGTTTCTTTATACATACTATTACTGGAGAGATTTATATAAATTTCATTGCATCTTTCATTTCATATGTAAAATGCTTCAATTATAATAATAGTTACTATTTTCTTGTTATATATTATGTGCTAGACTGAATCAAACTTTCAGTGAAGAGATGTAAATATTTTGATTTTTGTGGATCGTGTAAGATCTTTGTTTTGTTTTCTTTTTTTTTTTCTCGTAGTTTAATTCTTTCCTTTGAGGCAGAATTTGACTTTACAGCCCAGGCTAGCCTATAACTCAAGACATTTCCTTCTGCCTCAGTTTATCTAGTCTTGGGAATATAAATGTGAGCAACAATATCCAGCTTAAGGTTTTTGTTTTTGTTTTTTTTGTTTTTTTTTTGGTTTTTCGAGACAGGGTTTCTCTGTATAACCCTGACTGTCCTGGAACTCACTCTGTAGACCAGGCTGGCCTTGAACTCAGATCCACCTGCCTCTGCCTCCCAAGTGCTGGGATTAAAGGTGTGCGCCACCACCACCCAGCCAAGGGTTTTTGTTTTTAATTATTATTTAAAGATATAAATATTAATAACTTCTATCAAGTCAAGTTATAAGCAGTTTGATATCCCTATGTTAGATTTAAATGAAACAACATGTCTTTTTATAGTACTGATATGACTAATACCTATAGTATATGAAAATACTGAAGTTTAACAGATTTCATGAAGGTCTTATATTAACAATTATGTTGTTGAATTCTTATACCTGTGTGATTCCCAGGATGTCTTTCTGTTGTATAGTCTTCCAAAAATAGACGCACATTTCATGGTGTTCTAAGGAGGCTCATCAAGATCTTGTCATTCCTTACCTTTCCAGTTTCTTTCCTCTCACGTATTCTCTAGATTAGCCAAAGTGAGTGACTTACAGTCTGTCAGTGCTTTAAATGTGCCTATGGCATCTTATGCTTTATGACCCCACTGCCTTCTTTAATAATTCACCTCAGGTGTTACTTACTCTGGGAAACCTTATCTGACACTTCCAGGCTTTGCTTTATGATTTTTCTTGTATGCCTTTAACATTCTTTGATAAAATTTGCCACAGGGTCTTATAATTACCTGGTTTATGTCTTGGCTTTTCTAATAGAGTATGTCATTTTGAAGAGTGCAAATGATGTATACTTCATCTTTATGGTTCAAGTGTTTGAAATATAATAGGAAACATGAAATGCTTGGTATATAGTAAGAACTTAGGAAATGTGTATTAAATTAATAAGTGCCATTGTAAGCAGTGGAAATTACATCAACAAATATCTACTTGCGGATGTTAAGTTTTTAGAAAATCAGCTTAACTTCTGGTTAGAGTCCGTGGGTTGAATAGGAACATGAAGTTAATTGGGCAAATTAAAGCATGATTATAAGTGGGATATGTGCCTAATAAGGAATATTAATTAGTTTTGTCCTTATGTCATTGACACAGAGATTTCAACAAAGCACACATTTTTAAATACATAAATTGAGGTTTTTTGCTAATACTTAAATTAAAAGTTAATTATGTTAAATAATGTGTCTTTATTTTAGGGGATAATCTTTAGTTAACCACACACTTACTTTTACTAGTAGATTCTATATAGCTTTGAAATCTCTTATCTACTATTAAAGATATTGGGAGCAATTGGATGATTTTGAGGAGGTTAGTAACAAAATTTAAAGTTAACTCATTCTTTTTCTGTGCTAGGGATTGAACCTGGGTCTTGCATAAGACAGGTGAACACCCTGATTTCTGAAAAATTTTTAAAGAATATTATAACCTGGACACTTGAAGAGGTCTTTATATGGGTTGTATAGCCTGAGCACCAGCCTAGCCTGAGAGGTGTAGCTTTCATTTCTCAGCAGAGAAACAATTTTGTAGCATGTGTAGGTTACTACAGAGATCCACAAAATCAGAAAGTGAGTGACTGTGAAGTGCCTAGCACCAATTAATCTTAATCTGCAATACAACCCTACATTTTTTTTGACTAAAACTTTTTTCATTTTTTTATTAGATGTTTTCTTATTTACAATATCTCCTTTCTCAGGTTCCACTCCAAAAAAAAAAATAAGAAAAAAATAAAATAAAAAAGCCCCCAAAACTAAAACAATCCCCTGTGTCCTCCCTCCTCCCCCTGCTCACCATCCCACCCCCTCCTGCTTACTGGCCCTGGCATTCCTCTATACTTAGGGCATAGAACCTTCACAGGGCCAAGGGCTCTCTTCCCATTGATGACTGACTTGGCCATCCTCTGCTATACACATGATGCTGGAGCCATGAGTCTCCTCATGTGTGCTCTTTGGTTGGAGTTTTAGTCCCTGGGAGCTCTGAGGGGACTAGTTAGTTCATATTGTTGTTCCTCCTAAGGGGCTGCAAACCCTTCAGCTCTTTGGGTCCTTTCTCTAGCTCCTTCATTGGGGACCCTGTACTCAGTCCAATGGATGGCTGTGAGCCTCTACTTCTGTATTAGTCAGGTACTGTCAGAGCCTCTCAGGAGAAAGCAATATCAGGCTCCTGTCATCCAGCACTTGTTGGCATCCACAAGAGTGTCTGGATTTGATGATTGAATATGGGAAGGATTCCTAGGTAGAGCAGTCTCTGAATTGTCCTTCCTTTAGTCTCTGCTCCATGGTTAGCCTCTACAACTCCTTCCATGGGTATTTTGTTCCCCCTTTTAAGAAGGAATGAAGTATCCACATTTTGGTCTTCCTTCTTCTCAAGTTTCTTATGGTTTGTGATTTGTACTTTGTGTATTCCAATCTTCTAGGCTAATATCCACTTATCAGAGAGTGCATACCATGTGTGTTCTCTTGTGATTGGGTTACCTCACTCAGGATGATATTCTCCAGATCCATCCATCTCCCTAAGAATTTCATAACTTCATTGTTTTTAATAGTTGAGTAGTACTCCATTGTGTAGATATACCACATTTTCAGTATCCATTCCTCTGTTGAGGGACATCTGACAACCCTACATTTTTAGGCTCAGGGAAAATCATAGATGAGGGGTGAGAAAGATGATAAGAACCCAGAGAAGCAGATTGCCTGCTGCAAGGACAATGGCTGAGAGGCTGAACCAGGCCATCTCTACAGTGTGATTACCTAAACAAGACCTGCATAATGACACCATTCAGTATGCCATTGTGGGTGGGTTAATCTTACAAGATCCCACTCCTATACGAGGAACCTTAGGTAATCTCTGGCTGCTGAGAGTTGAGTTTTATCAAGTGTCAGGAATCCTAATACCCAATTCTGAGTGATCAGCCCTAATCACATATTCATTTGAGTAACACTAAATAATAGACCTAATAGGGTGTGTGTGTGTGTGTGTGTGTGTGTGTGTGTGTGTGTGTGTGTGTGTTTGAGTGTGTGTTTGAGTGCAGGTGCCTGCACAATCCAGATACATATGTACATTCAGATGTAAGTGATAAGTTTTGAATTTGGGAGTTGGGCACATGGAGTTGGATATTGGAGGAGTTGGAGTGGAGAGAAAGAGTAGAAGTGATGTAAATACAGTACTTATATGGAATTAAATGAAATTTCAGTAAATTGAAATTTTAAGTTAAAGTACTAGTTTGGTAGACAAAAGAAATCAGTTGAAATAAGAATGGGAAGAGAGTTTCTTTTAATATTTAGAATTACAGTAAAATTGTTAAATCAAGAGATAGATTTTAAAGGTGTGGTGGTAGATATGATCAAGATGTATGGAATTCTCAACTAATAAGATGTATGTTGAGATGAAAAAAAGAAACTTTCAAGACCTATTAACTATTTTGTATGATAGAGATCAGAGTTAAGTCAGAACATGATGAAGAGTCAGTTGAGAGAAGGAAGTTAAGAATTTTTTGTATGAAAGAAAATTATCCTCTAGTATTTAAAAGAGCACATATTACTTGCAAAAGATAAAAACAGTAAAATTACTACCATCTGTAAAGAAAAGTACATAACTAAGACATAAAGTTGAGAGAACTCAGGAGACAAGAAGTATAGGTTGTTAATCTAGGGCCCGTGAATGTCAGGGAATCTGAATTTGTATAGGAAAAAACTGTATCAGTTTTCACTAAAGCACAGTACTTTTTTCATGCAGACATAGACAACCTACATAGTAGTGATGATAACTGATTTTTGTTGAAAAAAAACAGAATTTACTGTTCATATCATATTATAGTTACAAAAATATCATAATTTTTTTACTGTTTCATAATTATAGTTGTTATTAGACCCACTACATCTTCTTAAATACACTAAGAAGTATATGTACTCTTTTACCACATATATTTTAATAGTTTTGTCTCATTGGGGATTTCTAGAGGGAAGAACTAATTTTGTTTTTGTTTTTAAAACCAAGTCTTATGTATGGTATCACAGGGTATCCTTCATGTGTTTACCCCAGCAAAACACCATCCAACTGACTTTTCAAAGACCACTTAAG
Source organism: Hylomyscus alleni (assembly GCA_019843855.1). Lineage (NCBI taxonomy): Eukaryota > Metazoa > Chordata > Mammalia > Rodentia > Muridae > Hylomyscus > Hylomyscus alleni. Next base: position 8,027 of record JADRCC010571984.1, read on the forward strand.
TTTCCACTTCATTTGTTAGTAATGACACATGTTTTTTACCTCAGCTTTTGAGAACCAGATCATCCAGACATCTGAGTTTGGACCCAGTCTGGTTAGTAAACCTAGTTCCATTCAGGCCAGCCAGAGCTACATGGTGAGATCCTGCCTCAAAAGACATAAATAAATAAATAAATAAGTAAATTTTAAAATGTCTTAGAGAAATAGGTTAGTGCACTCTCTACTTGAGTGACTTGTGTTTCCTGAATTTAGGCTCTACTTAATTCTTGATTGAATATATTCCTGGCCTGTGGACTTCAGAGATTCTTAATTTTTGCTAGGTTCTGAGGACTCCATTGATAGCCTAGAGAAGACTGTGGTTTATTTGTTTTTTTTTTGTTTTTTTTTTTTTGGGGGGGGTGGTTCGAGACAGGGTTTCTCTTTGTAACCCTGGCTGTCTTGGAACTCACTCTGTAGACCAGGCTGGCCTCGAACTCAGAAATTCCCATGCCTGTACCTCCCAAGTGCTGGGATTAAAGGCGTGAGCCGCCACTGCCCTGCTGGTTTATTTGTATAATTGAAGGTAAGTAAAAGAAAGTTGGATTAAAAGGAAACTGTTGGGCTGAGTATTTAGCTGGTTTGGTAGAGTGCAATTTAGTATCACAAGATCCTGGGTTGTATTGGCATGCTCCTGTAATCCTAGCACTTAAGAGGTAGAGGCAAGAGGATCAGAAGTTCAAGGTTATTCTTGGCTACTTAGTGAGTTCAAGGATACCCTGTGATACCATACATGAGACCTAGTTTCACAAACAAAAACAAAGTTAGTTCTTCCCTCTAGAAATCCCCAATGAGACAAAACTATTAAAATATATGTGGTAAAAAAGTACATATACTTCTTAGTGTGTTTAAGAAGATGTAGTGAGTCTAATAACAACTATAATTATGAAACAGTAAAAAAATTCTGATATTTTTGTAACTGTAATATGATAATGAATAGTAAATTCTGTTTTTTTCAAAAAAAGTCATAATTATCATCATTACTATGTAGGTTGTCTATGTCTGCATGAAAAAAGTACTGTGCTTTAGTGAAAACTGATACAGTTTTTTCCTATACAAATTCAGATTCCCTGACATTCTTGGGCCCTAGATTAACAACCTGTACTTAACTGTCTCCTGGGTTCTCTCAACTTTATGTATTTTTGTCTTAGTTATGTACTTTTCTTTACAGATGGTAGTAATTTTACTGTTTTTTATCTTTTTGCAAGTAATATGTGCTCTTTTAAATACTAGAGGATAATTTCCTGGCTATTTTCTTTCATAGTAAGAGTATTAGTATGGTATATAAAACTATTATCTGGGCAATATGCTTTTATATAGCCTTTAAAATATTTCATATATATAAAAATATATTACATATGCTGTTTTTAATTGGAATACCATCACATTAATTTTTCATCTAGAGGTATATTTTATACTTTCAAATTTTTTTGTTTTGTTTTGAAACAGTTTCTCTGTATAGACCTGGCTGTCGTGGAACTCACTCTGTAGACCAGGCTGGCCTCGAACTCAGAAATTCGCATGCCTGTGCCTCCCAAGTGCTGGGATTAAAGGTATGTGCCACCACTGCCTGGCTTCAAATCTTTACGTGTTACATTAAATGCTAAATTCCTATTTTAAAGTGTATCTCAATGATTTTAGTATATCCACATTATTTTGACTATATCACCTATGCATAGAATACCCCTCAGTCCTAAAAGAAACCTGATGTGGAATATTAGCTCTATTTCCCCTTTCTGCTACAGCTATCAGCTACTTGCTGGTGGTTTTGTTGTTTAAAACTTTTTTTCTAGATCTTTACCAATCCTATATCTGATAGAGGGCTAATATCCAATGTATACAAAGAACTCAAGAAGTTAGACTCCAGAGATCCAAATAACCCTATTAAAAAATGGGGTACAGAGCTAAACAAAGAATTTTCAACTGATGAATACCAAATGGTTGAGAAGCACCTAAAGAAATGTTCAACATCCTTAGTCATCAGGGAAATGCAAATCAAAACAACCCTGAGATTCCACCTCACACCAGTCAGAATGGCTAGGATAAAAAACTCAGGTGACCCCAGATGTTGATGAGGTTGTGGAGAAAGAGGAACACTCCTTCATTCCTGGTAGGATTGGAAGCTCGCACAACCACTCTGAAAATCAGTTTGGCAGTTCCTCAGGAAACTAGACATAGTATTACCAGAGGACCCAGCTATACCACTCCTGGGCATATACCCAGAAGATGCTCCAACATGTAATAAGGACACATGCTCTACCATGTTCATAGCAGCCTTATTTATAATAGCCAGAAACTGGAAACAACCCAGATGTCCCTCAACAGAGGAATGGATACAGAAATTGTGGTACATCTACACAATGGAGTACTACTCAGCTATTAAAAACAATGAATTTATGTGGGCAGTGGTAGCGCACATCTTTAATCCCAGCACTTGGGAGGCAGAGGCAGGCGGATTTCTGAGTTCGAGGCCAGCCTGGGCTACAGAGTGAGTTCCAGGACAGCCAAGGTGTGTGTGTGTTGTTTGCTTGTGTCTGGGAATGCTCACTTGGTGTGTGTGTGTGTATGTAGAGGCCAGAATACTGGGATGTTTTCCTTAGTCACACTTCTAGAGCCCACATGGGTTCTGGGGCTCTGAACTTAGACCCTCATGCTTTCCCAACAAAGCCTTTTACACAAGTCACCTCTGCAGCTTCCATATTGCATGATTTTTAAAAAATATTTATTTACATATATATATATATATATATATATATATATTTTAATGTAGGAGTTCCCTGTCTGCATGTATACTTAAATGCCTTAAGAGGACATCAGATCTCTTTATAGATGGTGATGAGTCACCATGTGATAGCTGGGAATTGAACTTAGGACCTCTGGAAGAGCAATGTTATTAACCACTGAGCCATCTCACCAGTCCTTGAATGATTTTTTTTTTTTAAAGGATAAATTTTTACAAGTGGGCTTGCAGAGTCAAATAAGTATATAATTTTGGTAAGTCTTGTCAGCTTACTCTTTAGAAATGCATGCAATTTTACTACCATGGGTGTTAGGGGCTGAAAATACAAAACTCAGTGGTAGAATGTTTGACTTGGCAAGCATGAGGTCCTGACTTCTGTTAAGAATACTCCTGAAAAAATTTTATCATCAGATTTTTAAAAGCTTCTTCTTTCTCTAAGCTGTCATCATGTTATTAATGATTGCTAATCTGAGAATAGTCAAATACTTAGTTTTTTGCTAGTGAGGATTTTTTTTTGTCTCACTTGTGTATTCTTTTAATACTTTTACATTGTTTTGTGACTTGCCTGATCATTATATTCACCCAATACTTTTTTTTAACTGAAAAAAAAAATTGTTTTTTTAGAGTAACAACAACAACAAAACCTATTGTACTGATGCCTATAAATATTTTAGAGTTTTTGTTATAGTTTCTGGGCTGTCTTTTGACCTTACTCTTTGCTTTATCAATATTAAACTTTTTGCTGCATATATTTTTTAAAGATATGATCTTACTGTATATAGGCTTGGCTATCCTGAAACTCAGTTCGTATGTACATCAGGCTAGGCTTGAACTTAGAGATCTATCTGCCTCTGTCTCCTGAGTACTGGAATTAAAGGTGTCTGTCATTAAGATTCCTTTATTTTTAATTTCTACTGGTCTTTTTGCCTTGCTGAAAAGTTCTCTCAACATTAAGACTCTTAACTTCTTTTTCTACATTTTTTTTCTAGTAATGTACAGAACTAAGCTTGGGATTGTTTAGTAAGAGCTTAGATTTTCTAGCTGGACTTAACTTATATTTCATAGTTTTAGATTCATTTTGCTTTTTCCAAGTTAAGGATTAAATGATATGCTAGGCAAGTATTATATTCTTGAGCCATATCTCAAGCACTTAATCTATGTTTAAATTCTATTAACTGCTTTTTAGGCTTTGGGCCAAAATCAAGTGTAGCATCTGTTCTTACCAGTTTGCTATCTGATGTTTTCTCTCTCCCAGAACAGTATATATGTTTTTGGAGTAAGGAAATGGATAGGAACATGCTATACATTCATTCCATGTATAGACTGGGCTTTGCAGGAGTAGTGTATCCTGTGGGGGCTTAAAAGAAATTCTACTTACCCATTATATGTGGGATATTAATTGTTTCACAACTTTTTTGTATTTCAATTTCCTTATCTGTAAATTGTCAGTTAATATATAATTCATAAGTTTAGTGAAATGAAATGTGAGAGTTCATCTTGTCTGTGCATTTAGTGCTAGTTTTCTTTTTCCAATTCATTAACCCCATCTTTCTTTATCCAACTTAAAGTTTGGTCCACAAGATAAGAGGAAATTTCAAGATAGTGTGATGCTCAGTTTTCAAAACTAGAAAAGTCATTTGGGATTAGTACTGATGAAAAGGAGAGCAAATCTTCAGTTAGTAATTAAGAAATTTTAAAAGACGTTTGTTCAGTAGCCACATTTTAATAGGATAAGGGCTGATTTAAGCTGTGTAATATACATAAAGAATGTTTGCATGTTTAAACATTTAGGAAATTTTTATTCATCAACCTGATTGAGAATTACCCAATCCAGATTTAGTTCTCAGTGGCTCCTTTTTGATATTTACATACATTATTCATTATATTATATCAATTTTTGAAATATTTTATTTTTTTGTGGAAAGTAATAAAATATTTTGTAAAGAAATGCAAAATAGGAAGATGTGTATATTTGTCACAGTACCAAAACAGTAAGAGTTTAAAATTTAATTTATAGTTTTGAGATTATAATTTAGTTGGCAACATTTCTCTTTTTCCAAACACTCCCATATACCTTTCCCAGTTCTCCTTCAAATTCATGATCTCTTTTTACATTGTTACGATATGCATTTATGTATTTGTATATATACATATTCTTAAACATAACCTGTTGAGTTTACATAGTGTCACTTGTGTGTATGTTTTCAGGACTGACTGACTGGCACTGGAAAAATCAATGGGCTCTTCCCATGGGGAGAGACACTCCTGCTCTCAGCTTTACTCAGTTGCCTGTAGTTCTCTGTCTAGGGTCGAGAACTTGTGTGCTTTTTCTAGTCCAGTTTGGCATATTTGTTGCTATCTTTTTTTGTTCAAGGCATGTTTGGGCAGTCATGTTGGTGAGACTTATCAAGTGTAGCTTCTGATGTTACTAGGAGATACAATCTTACAGCAAAGTGCCTTATCCTATGGCTCTTAGAATCTTTTTGCCTGTCTTCTGCAGTGTTTCCTAATCCTTGGGTATGGGAGTGTCTTGTAGATGTATCTTTTGTTTTGATACTGAGCTGCACAACTCTGCATATTGATTGGTTGTGGTTTTCTGCAATGGTCTCTGTTGCAAGAAGTTTCCTTGATGAGGAAGCAAAGACCATACTTATCTGATGGTATAAAGACAATAGTTTATAGATTGTTGTTAGGGATTGTGCTGGTTTAGTAAATTGATTGTAGATTCTCCTCCAGTAACCATAATTTCACTAGAACTGAGTAGTTTAGCTAGGCTTTCAGTACCAGATTGTTGATGTGGTTCATAGGCATCATAACTGGGCTTATGAAAGCTAGTCCACAGGGAGTGGGAGTTCAGGTCAGTTCCAGCTTAGGGTCTCTGGGCCCTGTTTCTGAAATGTTTTCTGCAGTAGGGACTTATCTTCTATCTCTGGGTGGGGGCTGGGGTGGGTGTTATCAAGGACATCAGCAGTAGGCTATAAGTTTTGTGGGTCTCTTAGAGGCAACCCTGGTAAACAACTTAGGAGAGGGCTTCTCATGGCTAATACTAAGTTTTTTGGTTATTTTTAGGACAAGGGAAACAGTTCTGTCATGGGTTTTATCTAAATGTTTCTACAATGTTATATTATTATTCCTTTTGTCAAAAATAACTCCAAAATAAGTTTTAAAAAAAATGTAGCATTTTCTCAGCTATAGTGGATATGGATTGTTTGTAATTAAGTTTCAAAAATTGTTAATGAGTACTATTCTTTGACTCTATAGCTAGTGCTATTCCTAATATGTTATATGTGTATACTGTTACTATTTTGTATTGTCTAGTTAATGGAACAAAAACTTTTTTAAATAATAGAACTAGACATTTGCCTCCCGTGTGACCTTCCATGAGTTTTTATGGGGGCATTTCTACTCTAGGACTACAATTTGGAAGAACATTATATTTTGTGTGTTTTGTTGCTTCTGTAGAGTGTCTACCTGTAAAGAAAACAGAAACTGAAGTCAGGTTCCGGAGCCTTTGTGGGAAATGAACAAATAAATTAATTTTCTTCCGATAATATACAGATTTTTCTTTTAGTGGCTGGCTTTTTTTTTTTTTTTTTTAAAGATTTATTTATTTATTATATGTAAGTACACTGTAGCTGTCTTCAGACGAACCAGAAGAGGGCGTCAGATCTCATTACGGATGGTTGTGAGCCAC
>JADRCC010571985.1:0-10255 GCA_019843855.1 Hylomyscus alleni
TGAAACTAAGGAGCATCATGTCACATACTATCATTTTTATGTGTAGGTAAGGATATTTAATCAACACTTTTTTCTTTTATTGGATATTTCCTTTATTTACATTTCAAATGTTATCCCCTCTCCAGGTCTCCCCTCTGGAAACCCCTATCCCATCCCTCCTCCCCTGCTACTCTTAACAACTTTAATGTATACATTTGGTATTATTAACCATTGATTGACTATAAGAAAGATCTCTTAGATATATTGCTCCTGTCTAACTGAAAATATATATTCCTTTCACTGACATCTAGATCCAGCCACCAAAGGCAACCATCACTCTACTGTTTCTATATGGTAAAACCTGTAAAGCTACTATGCATGAGACTTATCACACTCATCAACGGTTTCTTCCATGTTGATCCACGCAATAGCAGTATGTCTGTATTTATCCTTCGGGGAGTGCTTAGGCTACCTATACATTATAGATATTGTGGCTAACACTGCAGTGAACAGGGGAATGCAAACATATCTCTAATAACTTCTTTATTTTATTTTGGAAAAATTCACAGAAATGAGATTTTGGATGATTTGGTAGAAATGTCTTAAGTTTGGTGAGCAATTTTCCTACTGTTTTCTACAATGACTCTATTGACATTATCCTATTAACAGTATTGGAAATACATCTCAGCCACACCAGCTACCCTTTCAAAAACTCTTTGATAATACCAGCTAATGGGAGTGAGGTGGTAGCTCACTGTGGTTTTGATTTCTACATCCTTGGTGACAAGTGCACGTGCCATCGACAAACAACCCATCTCCCTTCTGAGTCGGGGCAGTTTTAGTTTTATTGCTTAACAGCTACAGCTAACCCTTTTAGTGATTATATTGAGTAATACTATATTGAGTTGGAACCCTTCCCTTGTTCCTTATTTTCTTTCTGGAAAAATTTCAGCATTTTCCACTATTGACTTTCCTATTACCAATGATCCTTCAATAAAATGCTTTATTGTTTTGTAGATCCTTCACATACTTGTTAAGATTATTTAATCATAAGTAAATATTGAATTTTGTAAAATTATGTTTTCTTCATTTTGAGGTGGTGTTTATCTTGCATTCTGATCACATCAATCACAATTTCTCAAATTATAGCACGTAAGATATAGTTTATGTGGTCAGCTGAATTCAGTACAGAAGCATTTTCTTGAGAAGTTTTGCATCCATGTCCATCAGAGGCACTGCTCTGTAATATTCCTCCCTCTTCAGGAAGGCAACACTAGGCTCCTAGAATAAACTGGAGACTATTCCTTCCTTTTAAATTCTTCTATAAGAGCTTTAAAATGGAAGATACTTTAATACTTTCAATGTTCTTTAAATGCTCAGTAAAATTCATCTGTAAAATCACCAGGTTCCTAACTTTTATGCTATAATTTAGTAAGATTTATTACTTTTAATAATGTGTCTATGTCTCCAGGGGGTACCAATGTGCATGGAGGTGCCCCCCGGAAGTCATAGGTATCAGATCCCCTGAAGCTGGATTTATAGTCACTTGTAAGCTGTCAGACTGATGTGGGTTCTAGAAACTAAACTTGAGTCCTCTGCAAGAGCAATATATGATCTTAACCACTGAGTAGTCTCTCCTATGTGTTCTTAACTGCTAAACCATCTCCCCAGTTCCATTTTTGAGGGTTTTTTTTCATTGCTGATCATATGTCTTAAACATTATAAAATGTTCAATTTTTATTCCCTCACAACCCAACTTAAAAGATTATCTAAGAAGTTAGACATTTTTATCAGTTATCCAACACAGCATCTTGTGTATGAAGATGCGGTCTCCTCCGATGCCTCTGGGGATGTGCCTACCTAGGAGAAATGGGAGGAGTTACAGGGACTTCCCACATGCCACTCAGGTTCTCAGAAGAGTTCACGGGCTCTGTTATCTGCCAGATACATGCTAGTCAAATGAATGACACGGACATAGCAGCAGGAAGTAGTGTGGCTAACCCACTTCCAGGAAGAAACAGGAGCTAGAAACATGTGCCTGTTTCATACAGGGCAGTGAGGTGAACAACTAGATGTGATCACATACTACTTAAACCTACCTCTTTGTTCTCCTTACAAACTTGTGTGCCACTCACAGACCTATCTGCTTCAGAGTCCAGACCTCACCACTTAAATGTTCAGGGGGACATACTACCCTCTCCAGGCAAAAGCAACATTTGAGCCCCTCCCCCTGAAACTGGACCTAGGTGAGAAGGAATGGGAAGTACCACACAGCATTTGTGATATCAAGAAGTCATGCTACCTGCTCCAACATCTCCTAAACACAGGCTAGTCAGAAGCAACCAGAGCTCCCAGGGTCTAAACCACCAACCAAGGAGTACACATGGAGGAACCCATGGCTCCAGTTGCATGTGTAGCAAAGGATGGTCTTGTTGGGCATCAATGGGAGAAGAGGTCATTGGTTCCATGAAGACTCAATGCCCCAGTGTAGGGAAACGCCAGGGCAGGGAGGCAGGAGTGGGTGGGTGGGTGGGGACACACCCTCATAGAAGTAGGAGAGGGGATAAGATAGGGGGCTTTGGGGGTAGAAATCAGGAAAGGGATAACATTTGAAATGTAAATAAATAAAATATACAATGAAAAAAGAAAATATCAAAACTAAAACATAGTTTTAAAAAAAAAACAAAAAGCACACCTCCTAAATGCCTAACTGCAGGCTAGTTAGAAGCCCATCTCCTAAATGCAGCAGCTTTGGAAAAGAGCTCAAACGAAGCCTTTCCAGGGAGAACTAGGTGCAGTTTCAGCCTGTTGCTCTCAGGCAGTTCAGAGGACCCTGCTGGACACCCTTGGTTTTTTTCTGTTTAAACCCACTTCTTTGTTCTCTGTGGCCCTGAACAAGGCAGAATGCAGAACCTGGTCTGCTCCCAGAGGTGCATGGTTAGAATTCAGATCCTCAGAAGGTGGCTATAAGACCTGGAACATCAGGAGGCAGACAAACTTCTCCCAGGAAGATGCTTCGGGCATGGTTTTATTACTGAAAGCAAATGAAGAGAGGAAGAACTTTTCATCATTTAAAAGAACAGTGAAGGCAGCCTTCTGTATTTTAACCACGCAGATGTCTGTTACATTGCTCTAAAATTTTCTGCATCATAATCTTTTTAAATTTTCCTCTGAGATTGTAAGAAGTAAATGCACCTAAGCCAAGCACAAGCTCAGTGCTAAAGAGATATGTGATCCGAAAATGCATCTGATAAATAAATCACAACGAGAAAGAAATTTACAGAGATCATGCAATCACTACGATGGTGGTTCTTACTTCAATGTTGAATCAGTCACTAGAAAAACTCTACAACTACACAAAGGAGTCCACCTACCAACCCTGCTGACCAAGAAGCCAGGACATTTTAAAAAGAAAAGTAGTATTCTAATGCATAACCCATGTAAAGACAAACTGCACTGGCAGACGCAAACAGGCCAGCAGGCACCTCTACGGTGACCAAGTGTGATGGAGATGTGGGAAAGATGCAAGAATATAGCAGCAGTGCTTGCACTGTGGAGAAGGGTGGAACTGGAGAAAGCTGGGGGTTGAAGGTGGAACAGGCCAGGCCATTGCCCAGTGTGGTCAGTGGGATCGAGTGCAGCAGCCTGGAGCTTAGGCAGATGCTGACCCCACCCCAACTCCACTTCCCCATTCCTACGCCTATAGGATTGCTCTGGCTCTGGGCAAAATGCTGAGGGTCACGTTTGGGTCACTGGTCCAGATGAAGCCAGTTGAGAGTTAGATGTCCATGTAGCCTGTGTTCCCACCTACCACCATGAGGATGTTTGTGGTCTGTGTGTCAGCCTGAGGCCATGTTGATGTGCATCAGATGTGCCTTCACTGCCACCTGAGGCCCATGGTGATATCTTGGCCTGTGCTGCTGCAGAGGATGATATCTTGGTCCATGATCTTACAACAGCCAGTGTCCATGCTATTGACCACCAAAGACCACGCAGATGTCAATGTCTATGCTGCAGCCTGAAGCGACGTTGATGGCTGTAGGCTGTAGGCTGTGCTGCCACCAGGGGCCATGTTGAAGTCTGAGAGCCTTGTCTGGGTCCATGTTCCTACTACTGCCAAGGGCCATGCTCGTGGTCTGTGCTGCTGCCAGAGGCTGTGGGCGAGCCCATGATGCAGGTTCTAGATGATGGTGGAGAGCAAGGAAGCTCCTCTGGCAGAGGAATATGAAAGGATTCTGTACTAACCCCTAACCCCACCCAACAGCCTCCTCAAAAAAGTAACAGCCTACAAAGGAAGCCACCAAAGAGAACTCTTTAAAATTGTGATAAGGATGCTGAAGTGTAGCTCCCTACAACTGATGGCTTCTGGCAGAGGTGCAGGTGAAGTAGGACCTTAAGCGGGTGGGCCACTGGGGATTTAGTCATGTTCCACTAAGTATACAGATAACACAAACTGGACTTTTTTTAGTATTTTTCTGGGGGTCTACTGGACAAGGAAGGAGGTGTGAGGTCATTGAGGGACTGGGAAGCAAATGGGTATACAAAATGAAATTCCCAAAGAATAAATAAAAATAACAACTGCACTGGACAAAGTTAGGAGATTGTCTAGTCAATGTTCTATTGCATTTGGGGAGTGGGGCTATTTGAAAAGATTAAGAAATATGGCCTTCTTATAGGAAGCATGTCACTTGGGGTGGGCTTCGAGTTTTCAAAAGCCCAAGCCAGGCCCAGTGGATCTCTGTCTCTGTCTGTCTGTCTTTCTGTCTATCTCTCTGTCTCTCTCTGTGTGTCTGTCTCTCTTTCTGTCTCTCTCCCTCTCTCTTCCCCCACCCCCGTTGCCTGTGATCTAAACCTAGAACACTCAGCTCCTTCTCCAGCATGTCTGCCTGCATGCTACCATGCTTCTTAACATGCTAATAATATGCTAATCATAGACTAAATACCATGAATGGAATGGAATGTGTAAAAAAAGTAAAAACACTGATTGAACATGCATAACATGTTTAAAGTAATGACATTGTAGTGGGATTTTTGAAAAACAAATATTTAGCATTAAAGGATGTTATGCAAAAATGTATTGTTTTGAAAAACAATAAAAAATGTAAAAAAAATCAAGTATTTAGATTGTCTTATCTATATGAACTATTGCACAATTCCAACAGTACCCAAATGGTAACATCAGTCAACTAACAAAAAGTAGAAAATCATATAATATAACCATTTTTCAGACCTCATAAATAACTAGATCTACCCATGACCACCACTATCACTAAAGAGAGAGCAGACAATACATGACTTCTAAAGTAAGCCATACTTTCACACAATCAAGAGTCATGCTGAAAGGACTGAACGGGACTTTGAATATGTCTCTAAGCTTAGCAATCTATAGAACATGCAAAACCAAAAGAATATATCAATAAGGAATATTCATCAAAGCCTGATAATGGGAAATTCATTAAAAGAATAGTGGCTGGAGATGTGGATCAGTGGTTAAATCCACTTCCTCCTCTTCCAGAGGACCCTAGCTCAGTTCCCAGCACCCGTGTCAGGTTGCTCACAATAGCCTGTTACTGCAAGTCACAATAACCTGTGTCTTTACACTAAATATAATATAGAAAAAGATGTATAGGAAGCCTTATGATAAAATAAATGTATCAACCAATTATATAATTCTGATTTTAATTCTGGTTGAAACAACTTTTTATATGAAAGAAAATTTAAAATGTGGAGGAAATGCTACAAGAAATGCTACTCCTCTAAAGAGGAGTCAAGTAACTCAGGAACTAAGGAGAATTGACAAATGGGATTCTATCACATTAAGCAACTTCTTTACAGCAAAGGACACAGTTCACTAAGTGAGGGTATGGCCAGTACTCTGGAGGAATGACTACTAAGGGAAAAGATACTGAGTCCCACAGCCACACATTACACAGAGATGTGTGAGCCCTGAAGAGGAGGAGAAAGGATCAGAGGAATCAGATGAGTCAAGGACACCATAAGAATGCAACCCACAGAATCAACTGACGAGGACTCATGGGGTTCACAGAGATCAGGGAGTTGGTAAGGGTCTGTCCTAGGTCTTCTGCATGTTATAGCTAAGTAAGTGGTGTTCTTGTGGGATTCCTAACAATGGAGCAGGGTCTGTCTCTGACTCTTTTGTCTAGTTATGGGACCCTTTTCATCCTTTTTGGTTGCCTTGTTCAACCTTGATGAGATGGTATGTTGCCTGGTCTTATTATAGCTGGCTATGCCACGTTTGCTTGAAGATCCTAGGAGGCCTGTTCTCCGAGGGGAGGCAGCATGGTGGGGGGGGGTGGGTAGAGAAATGGTGGGGGGAGACTAGAAATGGAGGAAGGGGAAACTGCAGTCAAGATATAATATGAGAGAAGAAGGATAAAATTTAAAAAAAAAAAAAAAGAATGGCTACCAAGAAAACAAAAACAGAAAATGCTAGAATATGATACAGCTATATCTTTCTTTGCTGTGTGTATGTGCACATATGTGTGTGTGCATGTGTGTGTGAGAGAGTGTGTGTGTATTTCAAATTCAACATACAAAAGAAATAGTATGGCATCTGTGTTTATTGAGGGTATTACAGTAGTCAGCATATAGAATCAGCCTGCATGGTCAATGGATAAAGAAAATAAGATAAATACCTTGTTTACAGGGAAAAAGCATAAAGAAAACCAACATTCTGTTGCTACAGAAAATTTGTTGGGAATGGAGATCATTACATTAAGAAAACAAGCCAGATTCAGAAAGACAAATATACTTTTCTCTTGTATACAGAATCTAGGTTTTTATAAAAGACATAAAATTATATTTGGGACTATCTGGTAATAAAAATGCATGTGCTATTAAATACAAGAGAGGAAAATAGGATGCAGGAATATATATGACATTTAAAATTCCACAATAAAACCTAATCTTGGCCAAATGTGGTATTACATCTTTAATCCCAATATTCCAGAGGCAGAGGCAGGAGGAGCTCTGTGAATCAGGCCAGGCTGATCTACAAAGCAAGTTCTAGAATAGGCAGAACTACACGGAGAAACTGCATCTCAGAGAGAGAGAGAGAGAGAGAGAGAGAGAGAGAGAGAGAGAGAGATCCATTGTCTTATGCAATCACCATCTAATAAAAGCTCAATCTTCATCTTAAATTTTAATTAGTATTAGAAAAGTTGTAAAATAGAAATGTGAAGTGATTCTTTGTTAATATTATTAAGAATTTCAAGATGACATCCAAAACATATTAAACCAATATGGAGTATGTGGCCCTGTTCAACCCACACTGTTGCACACTAGTAAACCTTGCCTTGAGCACAAAAATGCACAGTAATTTTAAAAATAGAGCACACAGAAGGCCAGGAGTTAGAAATACCAACATTATCTTACATTCATCACAGGCAATAGGTCTGGTTTAGATAAAAACTAAATCTATGAAGGAAAAAGTGAGACACTTGGCTTTACAATACTAATCACATAGCAAACACACACATGCTGATGTGTAACCATTTTCCTCTCAATAGGTTCTACAGTAAAATTTGGTTTCAGCACCATTAAGAGTCCAGACATTGTAGTGTATCTCCATTCCCATTGTAGTGTATCTCCATTCCCTGTCCTGATTATCCTAACATTTACATAGAGTCAAGTTCTAGCTTTTTTCCTGAAGAGCTAACACAATTAACAAAATAAAATGTCTGTTCTCAAAGAGCTTGAACTTTGGGGCTGGCGAGATGGCTCAGTGGGTAAGAGCACCGACTGCTCTTCTGAAGGTCGAGAGTTCAAATCCCAGCAACCACATGGTGGCTCACAACCACCCGTCATGAGATCTGACGCCCTCTTCAGGTGTGTCTAAAGACAGCTACAGTGTACTTATGTATAATAATAAATAAATCTTTAAAAAAAAAAAAGAGCTTGAGCTTTAAACAAATCTATAAATAAATAATGCATAATAGTTTTTTCTGTTGAAAAACTTATGGAGATTGGTGATTCGGTTGAATAGATGAGGCTCTGTGTAAGCAGAAATTTAAATCAAACTAGGGGAGTGGAGTTTTCACAGTATTTCAGACAGGAACAAAAATTAATTAAAACATAGTTAAGGAAAGGAAACAGTGTGACATGTTCAAACAAAATGAAAAAGATCAGTAAAAAACCTAGAATGTGACACGTGAAAATGTAAAATATACAGTTGAGGGGTGCACTGATTCCACATCACTGATAAACTTATAGACACAATAAAATGTATGAGCTTTTTTTGAAAGAGGTAACAATGCTTCGGGCAGAGGAACAACATGATCTGACGTTTAATTTTGGAATATAAAGACAGCATGAATTTATAAGAGTCTCAGGAAAATCCCACCCCCATATAAAGGACTTTTGATTCAACTAAGATAACACTTATGAGTGTAAGTTGAGCATGTTAGGGATATCTTACACAGGCAGAAAAGATAAGAAAACTTAACCATTGAGCCATGTCTCCAACTCAAGGAATATTCCTATGACTATAGACCCCTCACAGTGTATAAATTTGATGATTGTCCCTCCATGCCTCGATCTGAACATCTGCAGTGTAGTAAGGCACAAATGCACCCTTATACACACAAACAAAAGTAATTATTTTAAAAATAATAGCCTGTTTTTTCTCAATAAATACAATGTAGAAAAAAGATGTAGAGGAAAATGTACAATAAAAGAAATTTATAAACCAATTGCAATGCATAGTTCTGATTTTAATTCTAGTTGAAACAAATTTTGTGAGCAGATGAGCAGAATTTAATGGAACATTAGTTTCACTTCATTATTTTTACTAGATTATATAGTGACTCGAAGGGAACTCAAGAATCTGATGCTTCGGAGTCTTTGGCTTTTCAGAAATGAATAAATTTCAACATTTATCAGAAGTTTGGTTCATATATCAATATTCTATATATGATATGCCTAAGTATATAATCCAACCTGAGGGTGCAAATTGCCTTAGTGGCCAAGAATCTTCCAAAATTGCATGTTTGACGGAAAGTTTTTAGCCAACCATATTCTCAGAAAAGGCAAATTCAGTAGGAAATAGAGTATGAATTAATGCAGAAGTTATTTGTCAAAATCTAGAGAGACACACACTTTAATATTTATTCCATTTAGAAAAGAGATCGTGTCACATTCCCTTATCCATATCTAACAAGAAAAAATATATCTTCATCTGTAGGCACATGGATAAAAGCCAGCGGAAATGGCCTTTCTACCAGAATAACTATTAATGTTGCTGCTCATGAATCAAAAAGATGCGATATCTATAAATCACACTCACTATTAGGGGCATTGCATGTACTCAAATTGCCTAATTTATTCTCTTCACCTGTGGGTATACAAGTGACCACTTTATTTATTCACACCTTTATTATTTCTGACAATCAATATCAGTTACAGTTCTTTTTATTAACCATACAATGTGTATTCAGAAATGTGAAGAAATTCAATTCCCTTTTAAGAGGTTAACATTTGTGGATGTCAGAAGTCTCAGCACTCAAATGTGCCCTCATCAATCGTAACGACGCAATGAGGAAACGTTTTCTCCTCACCTATTTCTGTAGGAATCTAAGCAATGCATCTGGTTTGTTAAAAGTCAATCATTCTCCTCAGATGAAAGCAATTATGTAACGGGAGAATGAGACTATGTGTTTGATTATTAGAAAGAAACAGAAGTGAATATTTTTCAGAAAGCAATTTTGGATCTGAATTTTAAATGAGCTCTTGGTCAAAGTCTAAAATCCTATAATAAAAGTTATACTTGATCCTGACCAAACACAAACTATACTATAAATACCATAACTTAATTTAAAAGACAACATTAGTTCAATGAGCCAATAAAAGATATTTGGTAATTTAAACAATAAATACAAGAGTTAATTTTTTAATACTATTCTTTATTATTATATATCTTGAAACCAGAAAACAAATTAAACTAAGTTATATACACATATATATATGTACATATATATATATATTGGTTTTTTGAGATTATATATATTTATAAATATAAAAACAATATATATGTACATATATATAGGGGTTTTTTTAAAGATTTTTTTTGTTTTGTTTTGTTTTTTGGTTTGGTTTTTTGAGACAGGGTTTGTCTGTATAGTCCTGGCTGTCCTGGAACTCACTCTGTAGACCAGGCTGGCCTCAAACTCAGAAATCCACCTGCCTCTGCCTCCCATGATTAAAGTCATGCGCCACCATGCCTGGCTATATATATTGGTTTTTTGAGACTATACATATA
>JADRCC010571988.1:4927-19862 GCA_019843855.1 Hylomyscus alleni
AAGAAAGAAAGAAAGAAAGAAAGAAAGAAAGAAAGAAAGAAAGAAAGAAAGAAAGAAAGAAAGAAAGAAAGAAAGGAAGGAAGGCAATTCTTTACGACACAAAATCATTCTTATTTTTAAACAAAATTTACTATTGTAACTTCTCCTTAAGCAATGGTAGCAGAGATAACACTGAAAATCTCTTACAAAGAAATGAGATTTCCGCTTATTGTGATAATAAAACACTCTGCCTCTTAGTGACAGTGGACAGGGGAAAATATCAGTCACTTGATTATTTCTTCGTTTTAGGTGTGCCTTCTGAATTGGAGGACATTCACAGACACTCAGGATGTAAGACAAGGGCTTTCTGTAAACAATCCCCAAACAGTAAAATAATATAGACCTCAGAAGATGCAGCTGGCCTTTCTTGATTAAAGGATGTGTGCTGGGAAAGGGAGCATGTTTAAAATGGCTCTTGGTGGCTTGTTAATAAACTCATTCTAAAGAACTAACAGAGCTTTACTTTTCTAAGCTAGAGCATTGTCACTAAATGTGCATCCTCACTTTAAAATAACACGAAAGTCATCTTAGCAGAAGAAAGAAATTTTGTCTCTTAATGTCAAGTACTAAAGCAATGGCAGTAAGGAAGTATCTTGGTTTTAAACAGCAAATGACACAAGAATTACATCCTGAGCAGAAAACTCTAGTTTTTATAAAACATGCCTTTGCATGTGTCCAGATAGCTGGTTCATTTGATGAGGGTTAAATGAAGTAATAAGGAAAATAAATTTGCTTCAAGCATTATATATGTATGTGTATATATATATAATATATATGTATATATGTGTGTGTATTTTACATATGAATTATATATTATGTATACACATATGTATATGTGTATGTATACATACTATACATGTAAATATCATATATGATTTATACATTGGCAAATATGATTTTATGTATGACATATATGAATTTATAAAGAGAGAGAGAGAGTTAACTTAGGATGCTAAAACCTCTCTAACTTAATTTTTTCAAACCAGGTTTTTCATCTGAAGTTCCCAGTTTTGACTAGGCTGGCTTTCCAGTGAATACCCAAGAGCTAACTTGTCATAGTCCCCTATTCCAGTCTCAGTGATGAGTTGCAGACATTTGCCCCTGGATAAGTTTTGATGTTGATGCTGGGGATGTACAGTCAGATTCTCTTGTTTGTACCTCAAGCATTTTATGCAATGAGATATCTTCCAGCCCTCAAGTTAATCTTCTTTTTGAAGCCAATCTAGAGCCAGTCACTGAACACCATTTTAAGTCAGAAGATGGCATCTTGACTATTAACTGTGTGACTGCAGCCACCTCAATTATGATTGCATTCTACTAATATACTTCACATTGCCACAATTCGAACTGTGTATGTCTAACACAGATTCAGCCTGTGAAGTAAATAAAAAGGATTAATGAAAATACTAACTTGGATCTGTCTTAAGTTACTTTTTTTCTGGGAATGTAAATTAGAACAACTGTTTATTGCAGTATTATTCCATCTTTTTACATGTGAAACTGTGATTAAAATCAGCATTGTGGTAAAGTGTTTACAAGAAAAACCAGCCTCATCAAAACTGAACAGCTCTAGTTAAATTAGAGGATAGGTACACATCAGCATTAGGTTTGGCTGTGCACCCATTATTTGTCTTGTTTATGCTGTTAGATTGACCCTACACAATTTATATTGAACTTCCATGTTAGAGGGTAGCATATGGATTAATAGGCTATTATATTCTTTCTCACAGTATTTAGAATGTTCATCATAACAATAAGTTCAGAAGTTAATTGTGAAACAACATGAATCCCAGGCTATAAATACTCAACACACAGTACTTATATTATAATTGAATTTTTCTGTCCTTTACACATTTGTTTATCTCATTCTATAAACACACATCAGAAGACATGCTTTAAGAAGACACATTTAAGTTGTTAAAATTTTGCTTGCACCATTTCTCTGTTAAAATATTTTGTGTCTGTCTGATATTAACATATAAAATGAAGCTTTCAGGGTTAGAGATTCAAAATTTCACAAATTATATGCTTTATAAAACAAACAATCAAAACCCTCCACATGACCCTGACAGAGAATGAACCTTTCTTTGGAACAACAAATGTTTGGCATATAGTATGAATTGGGAGATTGTGAATGGTTGGGCTTTTGTAAAGTAATATTTCTAGGCTTTTCAACTGGATTGCAATCTTTTTAGGACAGGAAAAATTAAAAATATAATATTTTGACTAATTCTTCTGCATTTTCTGGACATGACAAGAACACTGAACTCTATTCATATCAGCTGTGGTTGCTTACAAAACACTTGTACAAGATCAAACCAGCTAACATTCTGTCTGGATATAGAAAGGGGGCTCATAAGGAGCTATTGATAGTTGATGGCTGCTGGAGGAGTTGGTAGAAGGAATGAGAATGAATACTATCAAAATGAATGAAATATATGTATAAAATTCTAGAAGTTACTTTTTTCATGTTTTTATTAGATATTGTCTTTATTTACATGTCATATGATTTCTCCTTTCCCAGTTTCCCCTCAAAAAAAAAAAAAAAAGAACAAACTCCTGTTGCCTCCCCACCCCGTGCTTGCTACCCCACCCTCTCCCACTTATTGGCCCTGGCATTCCCCTACACTGGGGCACAGAACCTTCACAGGGCCAAGGGTCTCTTCTCCCATTGATGACTGACTTTGCAATCCTTTACTATACACATGCTGCCAGAGCAATCAGTCCCACCATGTATACTCCTTGGTTGATGGTTGAGTCCCTGGGAGCTCTGAGGGTACTAGTTAGTTCATATTTTTGTTTGTCCTAAGGGGCCGCAAACCCTTCAGCTCCTTTGGTCCTTTCTCTAACTCCTTCATTGGGGACCCTGTACTCAGTTCAATGGATGGCTGTGAGCCTCTACTTCTGAATTAGTCAGGTACTTTTTTTTTAATCCGTATTGAAGCCGCAAATTGATATAGCTAAATGACAAGAGGGAGACCAAGACTACAGAGTGCTGAGACTCAGCAGGATGTGAGTTGCCTTTGTGAAATGAGGAATCCAGCTGATCAGAGAATCACAAACCTGCCCGATGAACCATGAGGACTGCAGTGTTGTGGCAGCAGAGCCATACTCAAGGATTTATCTCAACACCAAACTTCCAACTGTTCGCTTGTAAATATGCTAATTTATAGTCCTTCATTTCCCACAGTACAATTAGACCAACTTAATATTTCAGAATGTAGCACTGACAGACACTTCAAATGCTGTAGAATATAATGTGATGACATATCTATCATACCAGTTAAATCAGAAACAACAGTTTCAAGGGAGTGTCAACTGGCTTAATACCATCATTCAAGAGAATGTATTTATTTAGTAACCCATGTGATTTTTAGCTTAAAGTAACTGGACTTTTTCTAATACTACTAATAGACACCATGAGTTATAATAATTATGTTTTCTTGGTCTTTTCAATATAACGATAACTGAAAAAATTCCATTCATTCAAAAAGAAAACATTATGTATTTAGTATAATATAGCTAAAACAAAACAGTTATACACAAAACATAAGGTTCTCATACAGCATCAGGCAAAAATACAAATAAGAATGAGACTGAGAAGAAATAAGTGTCCTGGTTTGCATCTAATTTAATGGGAAACATGTCTAATGGGAAATACCCAACTTCTCATGTAACCATTGCTCAGGCATGAGCAAGTATATTCTTTTTCTTTTCCCAAGACTTACAAAAAGCATAGATTTTAAAACCATTTGGATTTTTAAAAAAGATTGTCATTTTTATCTCACACAGTGTATAGTCTACAGCTTTTTAGACAAGGAAGGCATAGGGATTAAATGTACCAGTCTTGTGAGTGCCACTGAATGTTCTTTTGAAGACAACCTCCCCCCTCAACATGTGAAGTTGTTGGCACTTTCCCTGAACATATGGCAGTTGTCGGGTCACGAGTCTACTGGAGGCACCAGCCTACAACTTTTAACTATTGTTATCTCTAAGGAGGAGTCAGGGACCTCCTTGACTATTCCTGCCTCCACTGCTATCCAGCTGAGCATCTCATGTGCATGTGATATGTACATATGAAAGCATACCATAGCAGTTAGCTTATATAGCTGAACGCAATCTTAAATAAAATGTGAGAAAAATGATGTATTTAAATTGAGTATGATATGAACCTAATATTTAGGAATTATAAGTGGAAAATAGATAATTGGACAGCTGGAAATGATCAATGGGATTAATCACCCCATTAGCTACATGGGAAGAGCTATGCTGGGATTAGTTACAAGAAAGGCATTTGATAAACAAACACCTATTTTTGAAAAGCAGTTTTAACAAAATAGATAAAGAAACTTTCTTTCCATAATATAAACTATTTGGGAAATAAATGATGAAGTATCACAGAATTATTTTTCCTCTGGTTATGATGAGTTCAGAAATATTCATTATCACTACTGATTATTTACTGGATATCTCAAAGACTGAGGATTAAGTACTTGATACAAAAGTAGTTTCGTTTAGATAGTTAATAATAAAGATCAACACCTTTATTTTAGTGATGTCATTACCAAAGAAACACCACAAAATTCCTGTGTGCTGAAGGCTTAAGGTACCAAGATGTCTCATTAGCCTCAAGATACATTTCAGAAATCTCAGGCTCCAGCAGTGACTTATATGGAGAAGGAAACTAAAGTTGTAACCAAGGCTATGTGACACTTTTCAGGTAGTGTGAGTTAAGGTCAGAGAAGGAAAAATCCTGCTAGTAAAGGTGGTTCCTCCATTTTGCACTGAACCCAGAGGCTATCTGGAAGATGGTAGACTTTGACCTTAATTAGCAGGGCAACATATATTATACAATATATTTTATAATATAAATTCATATATACATACATTTACGATGTTTCTCTATTATTTTTTCAGGCATCCTTAGTGTTATATATCTCTTCTCCCTCAGTCTCCATCTGTATTGTCCTCTCTTCCCTCAAACATTTTTCCCATTTTGCCCATCATGGACTGGATTACCTCAGTCAATACAATCTTCTCTAGTGCCAATCATTTATCTACAAATTTCAGAGTTTCTATTTTGTTTTTGTTTTGTTTTGTTTTACAGATCAACAGAATTTCATCATGTGTATGTACCATATTTTCATTATACAACCATCAGTTGACAGACATTTAGATGGTTTCCATTTCTTAGCTACTGTGAATAAAGCAGCAACAGATATAGTCAAGCAAGAGTCTTTGCAATAATTTGCCAAGTTCTTTAGGTAAAGTCCAAGGAGTTGTATAACTGGATCATATGGTAGATTTACTTTTAGCTTTCCAAGAACTTGCCACATTGATTTCCCGAGTAGCTCAACCAGTTTGCAAGCCCAGTGATGGAGAATGAGAATTCTCTTCTCCCTGTACCCTTGTCAGCATTTTTGTCTTTTTTATTTCTCTTGATTTTTGTCATGATGACTGGGTATCATGAAATCTCAAAGTAGTTTTAATTTGCATCTGCAACCCAAAATGCTCTGATTAAGTAGGTTTGGTGATGGAACTACCAGGTTTTGCTTTTCTTCAAGCAAAGGCAGTGCCTTCAGCAGATCACTGTGAGTAATCCTGAGCTAGCAAGAGTGATTTCAATAGGAAGTATAGTGAACAGCCAACACTGCATATGTACTTTTGGTTTCCAAGTTCATAACTAAACTCTGAGACAGGTTACATACTTCAGAGAACAAAGCTAGAAGGGTTTTGCTATCAGAAGTCCTTTCTGTAAAAGAGAATAACAAAATTTGTAAGCATGACTCTATATTGAGTTCTGGCTCCGCAAAGACCCCTTAGACTGTCCTCACACATCCTTAGCAGTTGGCCTTTTGGATGTTTCTACTGACTCACTTGCTGGATATCTTCCGGAAGTGCCTAACAAAACACCAACATTTTCCCCTAGGGTTTCAGAGTAGATTAGAAGTGTATTGTCTGTTAAATTCACATTAATGTTAATATTTTCCCCAAATCCAAAGACAGTTGTCTCTTACTAAGCCCCATCTTAAAGCATATCTGGCTTCATTTTCCAAACAGAAAAGATGACAGTTCATCTAGTTTGACCTGAGGTTGGGAGATTACAGAATGTAGTGTGTCCCGAGCCCCCCGGGGTACCCTGACCTGCAGGGATAGGAAGCACGAGACATCCACCCCTTCCTAAATGATTTTGAATCAGGCCTTTAGTTTATTGTAAGAGAATAGATACATTAGGTAAGGGGAAAATGAAACAAAATGTTACAAGAGATTAAAAGGGAGGAGGAACAGCCTTTATGCTGAGTGAATGTTAATTGTTACTAAGTTCTGAGCCTATAGATAAACCCATGCCAATATTACAGAGAAAATCTTTAAGCTAAAGCCTGCAAGGCAGAATTATAAAGCTGCCTTCCTAAGCCAGTGGGAGAATAAGGCAGAACTGCCTTGAATCTCCTCGGGGTCAGCTGCTTATATAGAGCTGGGTGACGTAGTCAACTGCCAGTCAGCTAAATTGTTTCTGATTGGCTAAGCCGTGTGCTGTGAGTCAACCTGTCAGTTTGGAAGTTCAGTTGGGGCTTTCTGAAGCTGCCAACTGCCGTTTGGCTTTTGTGAAAAACTCTGTCTTAAAGAGACATGCTCACTACAGTAGTGCATTAAGACAGACAGTGCTAGAAAACCCAGGACAAGGTAGCCATCTGCAGTGCCAAGAAATGACAACAGAAACATGAGTAGGCCTCTAGTATTATTATGAATTCTCACCTAATTATCATTTTAAGAAAGAAGTTTACTCAAAAATAAGAAATTACTTCTGAAAATATACTCTAGTCCATATAAAGTCATGATGTCAAAATTAAGATTACTAAGGCTATGGAGCACTTACAAAATGGACCTAGCATGACTGCCCTCCAAAAGACCCAACAAGCTGCTGAAAGAGTCAAAGGTATATATTTGCAACCAATCAATTGACAGAAGCTACTGGTCCCTGTGGTTGAATTAGGGGAAAGCAGTAAGAAGCTGAAGAGGAGGGCAACCCCGTAGGAGGACCAGCAGTCTCAATTAACCTGGACCCCGAGATATCTCAGACACTAGACCACCAACCAGGTAGCATACACCAGCTGATATGAGGCCCCCAACACATATACAGCAGAGGATTGCTGGGTCTGGGTTTAGTCAGAGATGATGCAACTAACCCTCAAGAGTCTGAAGGCCCAAGGGAGTTTATAGGTTGGGGGAGTAGGGGATAGGGACATCCACGTGGAGACAAGGGGTGGGGAGAAGGTAAGGGATATGGAACAGTCTTAGGGTGGACAGGGGGCAGGAATAATAAAAATGGAGTGTAAAAACTAAAGTAGTTAATTAATTTTGTAAAAAATTTATTTAAAACCTGATTTTAAAAAATCTGATTTGCTTAGGTTTTACCCATATGTGCACAGATGTAATGCCATCTACTGGAAGAGCAGGACAACCTCTCAGGGACCATTTTCCTGAAGAAAACTGACTCTCCCAGAAACCATCAGTCTCCCTGATTCAAACCCAGGTTTTTTTCTGACTTGATCCTTCATTTCATTCCATGTGAGAGTAACTGTTAGTGAAGTCTTGACTTCTTCAGGCCACAAAGCCTGGAAAGCCCCTCAGTGGAATGAATCATATTCCCTGAGAGATTCAGAATTTGTATTTGCTGAGTTCCAAAGCTGCTCTGAGGTCCTGTAGAAGAATCTAGGGATTCACATGATTACCCAGAGGGTGGATAATGCAGCAGAGCCATGAATCACACTCATACAATTTAGCAAACAAGATAAGCTTCAGATTCAAAAACAATTATATGAAGAGAAACCATATTCCCAGAACCCAGGAAGCTTGTTGATAAGAATCATTGCAGCGTTATCTCTCACTTAGTGTAGGCAAGAACTGTGGCCAAGTCCCCTTTCTGACACCTCCCTAAAGGAAGGTATGTGGAGGAACCCTCGGGGTTACTTTTCCTAGGAGAACACCCAAGCCTTCCAAAACATTCCTGAGGAATTCTTGATCTGTGGATTTGACTCTCGCTCGGAGCAATCACTGAGCAAGAAGCAGGTTTTGGCAGATAAGCACACTTAGAGAGTAAAAATCCACACTGGTTACCAATTTCCCTCTTCTAGAGAAGGAAGACGATGACTGTTGTATAGGGTGGGGGGGGAAAAGAAAAAGAAGAAAGAAATTTGCAAAGGAACAGTCCAGCTTCTTTTCATTTGAAGTGTCTGGATTTTTCTATCCATTTCATTAAGAATTGCTTAATTTCCCTTTTCTTCTGAGTCCAAGTGTTAGCATGCTCACTCGTGCTACAATGTGTTGCCAGCTCCTTCCTTCCATGGCTGTTTCAGTCATCCCATGCTGCTCTAGCGTAGGCCTAACACAGCTGGCTGAGGGATGATTACTCTACTCAAGTGCAATTCACCATCTATATTTAATTTGAGAACACACAGCGGGGCCTGACTTGAGAGGTGCCACGCAGATGCAAAGCTAAGGTTTTCTCCTTCGCGGCTCCTTCCTAGAACCAGCATGAAAAAGTTTCCGTTAGAATTGGTGTGTCACTACTAACCTAGGCCTGGCACTAGTTTCTTAAAACTTAATCCTCATGTAGTTCTATTCCAAGGAAGGTCGGCTTTCCACAGTCTTGGCTATGAAAGCAGCTGTTCTACTACAGAGAAGGCTGTGATCATAGTTAGTAGCCAAAATCAAAACATTACATGACTTTGGGATTAAAACCACCTACTCAGGCTTTTGTACAGGAGAAGCCAACTGTACAACCGTGGTTAAACTTCAGAAAAATGTCCTCAGGAAACCTGAAGGTAAAACCTAGGTCTACACTTAGTCTAACATAATGCCACTGGCCACATTGATCTCTTGTTTCCTCCCAGCTACACCACAAGATTTCTTGCCCCAGAAAAATCCAGTTTCCTGAATTGAGTATTCTCCTCAAAAACTTGCATGCAGTTTCACACAGGGTCTATCACTGTTAGGTTTACAGTTTACAAGAAGCAGAACAGAACCCAGAGAGAAAGGATATGAAACATTTCAGTCATCTCAAGCAAAACTAATCCCAACTGTCACTTGAGAGAACTAAAAAGACAATATAACATGAGGGCATGAATATATCACATGCCCTCAAATCTTTAATACAATAAAGCGGTTAATGGAAAACGTGTGCACTTCCAGCCCTGGTGGTTACACCTGCAATCATAACACATGAAAGGCGGAGGTGAGAGGACCCTGAGTTTGGTACAACTCCAAGGAATATTGAGAAAGCCTGTATAAATAATTGCAAATATTGGATGTATACACAGTGATGCTTTCCTATTTCTACATGCTGTCAGATTATTACCACAGACAAGCTAGTTAACACATGAAACACTTTATACTTTATATCAAATGCAGAGAAGGTGGGGTGAAGACTTAAGATCTACACAGTAGATCTTAGCATTATTTACTGGTCATTTTGTTCTCATCAGCTCTGCAGAGCTCCTGAGCTAATGTATCTCACACAACTAAACTTTGTACACTTTGGTGGACATTTCCCAATGCCTCACCCCAAGTCTGATAACTATCATTTTATGTTTCTGTGAACTTTACACTTCTAGATTTCATGCATGCATAAGATCACAAAGAATTTGTCTTTCTAGATATGTATTGTTTCACGTGACTTAATGCCATCTATGTTCCTTCAAATAAGGTTTTCTCCCTATGATTAACATTATAGCATTTGGTATATATACATATCTATAGATATATACATGTATAACAATTTCTTTATATATTCACCTAATAACAAATATTTAGGTTCTCTCTCTTACTCTATTTCTCCTTCTTCCATGTGTGTGTATGTACACAAGTGCACATGTACATATATGCACACACACATATACTGTGATTTCATACATGCATTGCCATAAACTCATCATTATAAATAGTGTTGAAATGAAGACTAGAATACAAATATCTTTTTTGAGATACTTACTTAATTTTCTTGGATAGACCCAAACACACAAAAGAAAAACTTCTGACTAACTATGGAGCAGAGACTGAAGGAAGGACAATCCAGCCTGATATAACTGTCTCCTGAGAGGCTGTGACAGTAAATGACTAATACAGAAGTACAGACTCACAGCCATCCATTGAACTGAGTACAGAGTCTCCAATGAAGGATCTAGAGAAAGGACCGAAGGAGCTGAAGGGTTTGCAGCCCCTTAGGACGAACAACAATATGAACTAACTAGTACCCTCAGAGCCCCAGGGACTCAACCACCAACCAAGATGTACACATGGTGGGACTGATTACTTTGGCAGCATGTGTATAGTAGAGGATGGCCAGGTCGGTCATCAATGGGAGGAGAGGCCCTTGGCCTTGTGAAGGTTCTATGCCCCAGTGTAGGGGAATGCTAGGGCCAGGAAGAGGGAGAGGGTGGGGTGGTGAGAAGAGGGAGAGGGGAGGGAACAGGGATTTGTTCTTGTTGTTTTCTGGGTTTTTTTTTTTTTTTGGAGGGGAAACTGGGAAAGAAGAAATCATATGACATGTAAATAAAGAAAATATCTAATAAAATAAAAAAAGAAAAAGAAAAACTTCTGGATTGTACGTAGTTCTAATTTTTCCGTTCTATGTTGGGGAATTAGCTTTTAGTTTATATTGCTTCCTATAGTGCTATAGCAATTTACACACTCACCATCAGTAGTGTAAGGTTAATGCCACCAGCTTCTTTCACACACTCTCAATATTTGCTACCTCTTGTCTTCCTAATCACAACCATCCAAGCAGATGTGAAGTCATAATTCCCTGTGATATCAATTCGCATTCCCCTTGTATTTAAGTTTGCTTTTCTGTTGCTATGATAAAACAAGCCAAAAGCAACTTAAGGAGGAAATGGTTTATTTGGCTTAGACTTCCAGGTTACAATTTATCACTGAAGGAAGTCAGGGCAAGAGCTCAAGGCAGGGGCTTGAAGTAGAAACCATAGAGCCGCATTACATATGGGCTTGCTCCCAGGCTTATGTTCAGGTACCTTCCTCATACAGTCCTGGCCAAAATAAACTCTTTCTTCCTGAAGCTGCTTTTGGCCTTGGAGTTTATCAGAGCAACAGAAAAGTAACTAATTCAGCCTCTTCTTAGATAAGCATGTTGTACGATCTCTTACCCGTTCTATCTTTGTCTTTCCATTCTCTGGGTTCCATTGCAATTCTATTATTCTATTTTTGCTTTGTATTTTTATATATGATATTTTATTTGTATATATATATATATATATATATATATATATAATGTGAAAACATTGTCTTTACCCACTGAAATGATAATAAATGTCAGTTGAATATGATAATAAATGTCAACTGAATATGATAAAAATGTCAGCTTTTTATACGTGGTCTTTATTGTGTTTAGGTAAGTTCCTTCTATATCCATTTCATTGATAGTTTTAGTAATGTATAGATGTCAAATTTTGTCAAATGTTTGTCTCTAATTAAGAAGTACATGTTTTATTTTATTTGTTATTCTGATTTTAAAAATGGTAAAGTGGGCTGGGTTTTATAGCCATAGAAGTGCGCTTGTCCCAAAGTGTCTAAGAAAAAGAGAGAAACACATACACAAACATATGCACAGAGAGAGAGAGAGAGAGAGAGAGAGAGAGAGAGAGAGAGAGAGAGAGAGAGAGAGAGCGCTAAAGTATTCTACTTTTAATGACTGTTTTCCGGGTTGCAGAGTTACTTGAACTGAAAGTAACAAATTCCCTAGATTGATCTTTCAAAGGTATATACTTGCACCAGTTTGTCTTTTATGTTTTTATATATCTTAACAATTAGAAAAGATAAAAACAAACTTTCTAGCAGTAAGACCATTGAGAGGGAGGAAATGGGACCTAGACAAGAAGTAGAGTCCCAAAGTCTCCTAAAAAGCAACTCTTTTCAGCCTGTAATTATTTAAGGGATTTTGTGTTTCCTCTTTAAGGGTTTCAGGCTGTTTACCTGTGTTCTCTTGTATTTCTTTAAGGGAATTATTTATATACTTTTAAAGTCCTCTATCATCATCATGAAAAGTGATTTTATATCTGAATCTTGCTTTTCCTGTGTGATGGTGTGTCCAGGACTTGCTATGGTGGGAGAATTGGATTCTGATGATGCCAAGTAACCTTGGTTTCTGTTGCTTATGTTCTTAGGCTTGCCTCCCACCATCTAGTTATCTCTGGTGCTACCTGCCCTGGCAATAAGAGACTGGAGCCTGTCCTTCCTGTGATCCTGGTTGTGTAAGAACTCCTCAGAGTCAAGCTGTCTCTGGGATCCTGTGATTCTGGGATCCTGTGATCCAGTGATCCTGGGCATGTTAGAGCACCAGGGAGTAGAGCTTCCTCTGGGTATTATGGGACTGACTACAGAGTTTGCACCCAAGGTCTGCTCAGGGCATAGGCCCAGACAGACCAGTAGGAACCTGGGTCTGGCAGAGTTCCTGCACACCTTGTTCTCACTGGTCCTAGTTACTTCCAGTATTGGGACAGATGTTGTGTCCTCCTCACCTCTGATCCTATGATCCTGGGTGTGTTGTACTGGGCCTTTTCAACTTCTTCATTCTTCCCATTAATCTCTAACAATAGATTTTTTTTTAACTGTCTCAATAGTTTTGTCCTTTAAAAAATGCCACATAATCAGAGTTATATATTAGATAGCTTTTCAGATTAGCTTCTTTTACTGACACTATGAATTTAAGACTTAGGCATGTCTTCCATAGCTTAACAGCTTGAATACATTTTTCAGTTTTCTTTTTTATTGTATCCGTGCCATTGTTTGCTTGGTTTTAGACAGAATTTTACTAGGTGTCAATGGTTGTCTTTATACTCACTAGGCATCTCAGGCCTAAAACTTAAGATGACCCTCTCAAATCCTGACATGGACAGCCATCATGCCCAATCTTTCCATTCATCTCACAGTGAATATTTTGATTTTTCAGTTTTCACAACTATGAATTAAGCTATGTACAACTTGTGTACATATAGACATCTGTGAAAACATGCATTTTTACACCTGTTGGCCAAGTACCAAGGAATGATTTCTGGATACATGATAAAACTATATTTAGCTTTGTAGAACATGTCATTTGATTGTCATGGTGTTTGGTATCATTTTGTGTTGCTATCAGCAATGAACAGTAGTAGATGCAGTTGCCTGGAGACAGGCATGTGGTACAGTCTCCCTGTTTGTCTCCATCTGCACCACTCTGATGAGACTGGATACTTAGCATCTTTTCCTCTGCTTATTTTCCATCTCTATTTTCATAATGTGTCTGTTCAAATGACTTGCCTATTTTTTAATTGAGTGTTTGTTTTCCTTTTGTTCAGATTATAAAAGTTCTTTATTTACTTTGGAGGAGAGTCTTTAATCAGATATTTCCCAAATATTTTCTCCCAATGTCTGACATGCTTTTCTTTGTATTAGTATTTTCTCTCACAGAGAAATAACTTTTTTCTCTTTTTTTCCTTGTCATTTTAACAAAATCCAACACAAGGCACTTCTTTCCTTCATGGTTGATGACTCTGTAGCCAATCTAACAACCACCAACCCGGGTCCTGTAGAACATATCCCATATGTTTCTGCAGAAATGGGATGGTATTTCTTTTTAAACTAGAGTCTACAATATGATTTTGCTTTTTGTAGAGTGTGTATGGCCTGTGTTGGTTGCATTTCTTTTATCTGTTAGACGTTCATCTTTGCCCAGCACCATCTGTTACAAACTACATTCTTTATTACATTGTCAAAGATTACATGATTCCATTAACACTGATAACTGTCAATTATTTCACTGGCGCTACACTCTCTTGCTTTCCAGTGCTTCATATAAAGGAATGAAATTGACTAGTGCAAGTATTTTGACTTTTTTTCCTTTGGATTTGTGGTGGTATTGTAGAAATCTTCAGCTTTCATATAATCTCTAAAAATCATTCTGTCAGTTTCTCAACATCTGTGGAGTCACTTGTGATTGTGTTTAGACTGTACTGATTCCATTCACTTGTTTTATAAGAATTCTCAGCTTAACGACTGGACTTTCTCAAACTGAGTACAGAGACTTGCTCTCCATTTGCTTAACAATCCTTAATTTCCATCATTAGAGTTCTGTAACTTTTTATGTGGAGAAATGCACACTGGCAGATTTACTTCCCAGCACTTCAGTTTGACACATGCTATATTAAAGTCTAAGATAGTTTTCAAATTTTAAATTTCAGTTGCTTCTTGCTAGCATATGAGAAAAAGTAGTTTGTGTTTACTTGTATCACAAGTCATTATTATACCTGGTAGTTGGAAGAAAAACTTGCTTTTCAATGTTTTTGTATTTTCCATGAAGATAATCATGCCATCTGTAAATTAAAGTAGGTTTCTTTGCTTAACCAAAATGAAAGGTAACTAGAAACCATGTCTGGAAACCTACAATCATCCAATCAATGAAAAAGATTCATTTAGAGGGGACAGTAGAACAATGGTAATGTGAAAGGAGAGGAAGGAATACACTTGAGCTATTAACAGTCAATGGAGACCTACTGTAGGAGCGTCATTCTCTGGGGATGTGGTTGGTGGGAAGTAACCTCACATCCATGTGTATTCCTTGGTGTTTGAATGTAATATTATGTAAATTTCTTTGGGTCCATTTGATCTATGATGTATTTTAATTCCTATGTATCTGTTTTTAATCATGTGACCTATTGGACAAGGTTGAGTATTGAATACCTATTAATGTGTTAGTTTAATCTCTGCCTTGAATTTTAATACTAGGCTTTTTACAAAACTTGTGTGCCAGTTTAGTGCGTAGATGTCTAGGAGTACAGTGCCTTCCTGGTTACTTTTTCCATTGTTAGAATGAAACATACTTCTTTATCTCTGTTGACTAATT